>MU090694.1:0-21991 GCA_014858505.1 Corymbia citriodora subsp. variegata | reverse complement strand
CAGAGCGGCGGACGAGCAGCGGCGCGGCGGGCGGAGGTTGAAGAAATCAGATGTGCCGCGTGAGATTGGGGAGAGAGGGAAAATTAGGGTTAGAATTAGGGAATTTTTTTGGGAAATGGGAGCTATAGACCGGTTCCGGTTCCGGTTCTGATTCCCGATTCCGGTTCCGGTTCCGGGAAATGAGGAACCGGTCCCCCTAGAACCGGGAACCGCGCTCACCCCTAAGTAATATTATAAAAATAAATATTTTTGGTCTCTTGGTCATAAAGTGAAATGACTAGGAGTCTACTTTTTTCAGGTCAAGTAATATGCAGAGAAGGGGGAGAGACGCGGGAGAGAGGGAGTGACCGATACGTCAATAATCAAATCGAACCGTACATAGAAAGATGAAGACTTAGGCTGCGTGTTCAGGCTGGCCTCGTGCAGAGAGAGATCATACTTTATTCATTATGGTGTGTACTAGGGGTGTCGACGGGTTAGGTCGGGTCTTGATATTACCCAACCTGACTCGAACGATAAGAGTCATATCATTTGACCCTAACCCGATCTGATTTGAAATGCGTAAAATATGAAATAAAAAAAAAACGGATCGGTTCGGATGGGGTCGGGTTCGAGTTTTTTATTTAAATATAATTTTTTAATAAAAAAAATTATAAAGAGAATTCGAAATACTCTTATGTGACGCCGCAAGATCTCGTCCAACCCGTCCATGAACCATGACACCGCGATATCTCATCTAACCCGTCCGTGAACCGTGACACTGCGAGATTTCGTCCAACCCGTCCGTGAACTGTGATGCCGCGAGACCTTGTCCAACCTGTCCGTGAACATCTCCACAGATAGATAATTTTTTAATAAAAAATATGACAAAGGGAATTCAAAATGCTTTTACGTGACGTCACGAGATTTCATCTAATTCGTTTGTGAACATCTCCGCAGATAGATAATATTCTTTCCTCTAAAGTTCTGCGTCAGCCGTGAAAAAGAAATAAATCATATGGAAGATGGGGAGAGAGAGGAGGGGGGAGAGGGAGATAGATTGATAGGGGTCAACTTGAGGGGCGACGACAACGAACCCGTAAGATGAGACGTGCTGGATAAGTTACGAATATAAGAAGTTGTAGAGGAGATAGCTTGGGTGGGTGTATTTGGGTTAAAGCATTTAATGTGTTTGGGTTGGAACAATATTCTGACCCTAACTTAATCCAAAACATATATTCCATTTGTATTTATAATTATTACCCAAATAATATTAAGATTCGAAACATGTATTATATCTTTTTCGTGTTTGGGTCATATTTAGATTGGGTTGAATGGATTTTTTTACACCCCTTAATGTGTACGGTGTCTGACGAAATGGAAGCTCCAAGAACAGCTACTACAATGACAATGATGCTCTTTTGTCTTCTCTGCATACCACCGAGAAACCCCTTCGGTTTTTGCTTTTCTTACATAATTTTTGTCTGCATGTACATAAAAACTAGGTGCATTAATAGCACGTTACGAAGGAAGCTCAACAAAACTTGTTCAGAACAAAAGTTGTTCAGAGCAAAAGCAATTCTCAAAGTGATTCATGTATTTAAATATAAAGAATAATGACAACAATTTATCATCATCGCCTGCGCAACACGGACGACAATGGGGCTCTTTTTATTTCTTGCAGCCACTCTTTTGTCCTCTTTGCATAGCCCCCCATTGTCCTGCTTTTCTTACATAATTTCGCTTTTTAAATCTTCTTTTACTTGTCTCTCATTTTTCTTTCTCAAGAGAGTAATGAAGTCCCGCAACTTTTGTTAAATAGTGATCTTACACCGCTCACACACAAAAAAAACTCATGCCAATTATCAAGTTTTTTTTTTGGTCAGATGCTTATCAATTATTCAAACATGGAAATCGTTGCAATTTTTTCAATATACTTTATGCTATATGATAAATTTTTCAAGTCAAATAAACCCTCATTGAAACTTAATCTTGATATAAAACAGACTCTTTCCTTTCCCTCCCAAAAAATGTTCTCCCACTCCCCCCTCCCGCCCTTCGTCGGGGAGCCCAAATTCTAAGATGAAGAAGAAGCCATGAAGCGGCTGCTACAGGACCTCCAAGGACAGTCAGAAGCCTTCATCTCTCTCTCTCCCTCTCTCAATTCTCATGGCCCCGAAACGCAAATGCCCAACTCCTTCTCACGAATCCTCACACGCCGATGCTTCCTCTAGCGAAGAGTTGGGCACCGGCTCCGAGCCCAGGAGAGCTGGAGAGCAACGGGAAACGGACGAGGAAAGCGGGGAAGAAAGCAAATCGTCCGGAGCGTCGTCCATATCCCCCTCCCGATCGGACAACGGAGCAGCTCGTAAGAAGGAACCAGCAAAGCCCTTGCAACACAAGCAGAAGTCCTCTTCGAACTCGAATTCGGGTGATGAATCCAACCCCGGAGATGGTACCCGTGCCGTCCAGTCTGTTGCCACGGCCAAGGATGGCACGTCGAAGAAGCCAGCTAGTTATCAACACTTGGAGAAGCTCCATGATCTGAAGGTCGGTGATGGCGATGAGGGAGTAAACTCGTCTTTGAAGAAGACTAAGACTTCAAAATGCATTGACAAGATTACTTCTCATTTGACAAAGTTGCCAACAAAGTTTAAGAATAGTGATTGGGCCGGCGAATTTTCTTTATTACATTTGACCAACATGGGGTTGAGGGAAGAAGTTGCGAAAGTTGATATGGAGACGATTGACTCGTTGGAAATAGAGGAATTAAAAGAAAAATGATGGTAATTGCGTTTATCCAAACTACAACTAGCCAGCAATTGCCAAAGTCCCATGCTTGGACATACCTCAAGGCCGTCTATAGAGATCAATGTTGTCTCCATTTCACTTTCTTTTTTAAAGGGGAATAAAAGCAAATGCTGCTCTATTCTCCAAGGGCCCCACCCAGATCTGTCGGTAGTCTGGTATGTGTAAGTTATACCAGCCTTCAAACTAGATTGTTGGAGTTCCATTAAGATAAAGTCATCATTCATCTTCCATAGCTGGCATAGCATAGGCGTTCAGCCAAAGCATAAATCCTTTCGTTTAGTTGCTGAAAGTATAGAGAAAAGCTATTCTTCTTGGCTATCTAATGGGAAGGTTCTACCTAAGACCTAAGATAAGAAAGGTGGCTCGAAGGTCTTGCTCCGAAAACATCGACATAGGAGCAGAAGTCCAGTCTACTAACTTGGTTGGCCCCTTAATCTATTTTATTAACTGGGTGTTCACTCAAACTCAAACCCTATAGACACAAGAATCACAGCCGTCCGTCCACTGGCTAGAGAAGCCTCTCTATACGGCTGTTTTCCAAACTGTAACTCTGCGATCGATATGTCATTATCCATGTGACCACCCATCCATGCATGTATATATATTTATGCACGAAAAAGTAACCATAATAAACTACATTTTCCACCGGAAATTTCCTTTTATCATTCTTTTAATTGATGGGTTTTGACCATGAATATTATTCAATCTCGTACTTTTATTAATTAATTTTGCATGTGAACAATCTCCACAATTCACAACTCAACAACCAGAGAAGTGTTCGGAAGATAACATGTTGTTCCTTATAAAATAATATCCAAAATTTTCTGCAATCTACAATACCACAGGCTTCGATGATATCTCAAGGATTGATTTTTATTATGTACAGCTAGAGTAGGTGCACTTTTAGGACAAACAATGAAGCACACTTTGATAAAAGGGCGATCGCTTTTTTCTATCAGAATTTAAATCTTGTATGACATGCGCAATGAACGTGAAAGGTCGTTGAGAGGGCTCTGTAAATAAATAAAAAAATTGAAAAAAATTGAAAAATCAATGATGATTACTGAACAAAAAAATAATAAGAAAATGAGAGATAATCATAAATTCACTCTATAATCTATAGAATTGCGATATTTATGCAATTGCACTCTTCAAACAACGTCTTTCATTCAAAACATTTTTGAACGAGGCTCTCAGTTCCACTATCATGACAAATTGTTGTTATTCTTATGTTTAATTACATGGATCAATCCCCAAGAATTACTTTTGCGCTGATTGACCATCTTTAAACTTCTTTCATAACATATTATCAGTGCACCTAGTTTTTATGTAGGCGCAAACAAAAAAAAAAAGGGTAAATTTGTCAACTCGAGATCTAAAAAAATGAATATTATTTAATCACGTGAAGATCGTGTGGTGATGCTCTTTGGTCCCTTTTTGCTCCTTGACAGATGATCAGGTCAATGGAAAAATTGCCACAATTTTTATGTTTTGTTTACTTGATAAGGGGCATGAAGACGCTATTTTGACCATAAGAAGTAAAAATAAAAAGGTGGCATCATTTAGGGGAATGATATTATCTTTTAGAGAAACTATGGAGATCAATTATACTTTTGAACTAGTTCACATATGATTCGCATTGAGTTATCATCTAAACAATTTTTTTTCATAAGAATAGATCTACCGAATTTGAACGTTGTATAATATGTGCAAATAACATCCAAAAAAAAAAATATTGATAGAAGAGAGAGAGAACAGCTTTTTTTTGTCAGACAGTTCATTTCATTTATATCGTGAAAGTCCGAATATTTTGACAATTCATATCAGAACATAATAAATCCAGAAGACTTGCCGGAGGATAACAGACCCAATTAGTCGGTAAAGTGCGGTTACGTTGGGCCTTGACCACCCAACTACCACTTGGTTTGCCTCTCTTTTGCAATGGGCTATTGTTATGGTCTTCAGGAGTTGTAGCTGGGCCTGGGCTTCGCTGATAAGTGCGCGAACTTCCCATCTGACTTGATCTGAAGGAGTGCTTATCATCTCAACTAGTTCCAGCAGGTCAGTTTCTATCTCCAGCTTAGTTCGGTTGGCTTCAGTTCCTGTAGCGGCTGTTCTTCTTAGGGTTTCCAGCAAGGCGAGCGCTTCAACGTGGACGGCCGAATTTGCTCGCACCGAGCTCGCAAAGCCATCAATCAGCGTCCCGAGGTGGTCGCGGCATACTCCTGTGATTGCTGCTTCTCTTGTCTCTCCGACGTATGACCCATCCGTGTTCCATTTGAGTTCACCGCACTGAGGAGGCCGCCAGAAGAGAGGTACCTGCTGTTTCTGAGCCAATCTTCCTTGTGTTACCTGCTGTTTCTGAGCTGATCTGCCTTGTACTCTGTTTACCCACTTGCTGATGGCTTGATTTTGTGCCATGGCTGCTGTGATGATGTGCCGAGGGTTGGGTTGGAGAGTCCGAAAGACGAAATCGTTTCGGGCCCGCCAGATCTGCCACAAAAGGAGAGTAAGTAGTTCAAAGGAGATGGTATTATGGGAGAATCGTGCAATCCATTCCTCTATTCGTGTTATATTTCGAAAATCACAGTATAGTTGGATTTCTGAATTTTCCCAAACTGATTTCGTCCAGGGACAGAGTAAAAAGAGGTGCTCGCTTAATTCTGGATAGCGCCGACACAAGGCACACGTGTCATCAGGTATTATGTGCTTTCGCTTTAGGTTTGAGCGCGTAGGAAGGGCATTATGACTGAGCTGCCATAGGAAGTGTTTGAGCTTTGGTTGTGTATTTGCCTGCCATATCCGTTTCCATAGTGTTGGTGGGGTCTGGAAAGATGATGATGCCTCACTCTGTTTGCTTATGTTCTGATTGTCTCTCCTTGTATGGTAGGCGCTTTTAACTGTATAGTGGCCTGTTTTGGTAGGTGTCCAGACTAGGTAATCTTTTTGCATGGCTTGGCTTAATGAGAGGGACATGATCTACTCGGCTATGTGCTGGTCAAATAAGTCCCTGATAGTCTGTTCTTTCCATTTTGCTTGTGTCTCATCAATCAACTCTACGACCATAATAGGATCATCCTTGTTTGCTGGTCCTCCAATAACTCCATTAGGCAACCACTGATCTTGACGAATATTGACTTGCTGCCCATTGCCAATAATCCATCTTAAGGATGGTTTAAGAGTGTTTCGCCCTGAAATAAGGCTTTGCCAGCCCCATGACGATTTGTTACCTTTTTCAGCCTTTAAGAATTGACCATGTGGATAGTATAGGCCCTGAAAAAGCTTGCTCCATAAGGATTCCTGTTGCTGGAGCAATCTCCATGCTTGCTTTCCAAGCATGGCTTCGTTGAAAGATATTATGTCTCTAAACCCAGACCGCCTTCAGCTTTTCGATCTTTTAATAGCTCCCATCTTTGCCAATGTATTCCTCTGTGCTGATCATTAGTTTTCCACCAAAACTCTGCAATTTTCCTCTCTATTGCACGACATATAGACAGTGGTACTTTGAACACAGACATTACAAACTGAGGAATAGCTTGCACCACCGCTTTTATAAGTATCTCCTTCCCCGCTTTAGACATCAACTTCTCTTTCCAGCCTTCAAGTTTTGCTTGCACTCTAGCTAGGATTCATGCAAACATTTCCTTTTTTGTTCCACCCCAGTCTGAAGGGATTCCTAGATATTTCCCTGTAACCAAATGGAATATGCAACCGCATTTAATTATTGACTGTATTCTTGCTTCGAGGCTGTAACCGAATGGAATATGCATTATATTTGATGGCTGGATGATATTTTTCCCATTTCTTTTGCATTAAACGATATGCACACTTAATGAACAAAAAACAAATTGCACTCAGTCCCCCTCCCTGAAAATATATTCAGAAGAAACCTTAAAGAAAACACTAAAGACTTAAATAAACATTCCATTTCACAATATTATAACTTTCATCATATGAGTTCAGTACATAACAAAAAGAACAACTTTTGAAAATCGATGTCAGTTACAAAATGATAGTAATAAATTAATTAAATAAGAAAAGGAAAGGTACTAGATTTTATGTACATTCAGACGGGCAACTCTTGGCTGCTTTGCCCTAAATGCCAAAAGAGAAGATCAGCTTCTGACGGCTCTATTTGATCCTTTTTCTACTTGCACATATTACACAACATTCAAATTGGGTTATGCTATTCTGACCCCAAAAAAAAATTCCTTCTTATCTGTATTAACTGCTTTGTTTTTTGGTGAAAATTTCATTAAGGGTAAACATTAATTTTTTCTACTAGTGAGTGTCTTGCATTCACCAATTAGAGGATTTTTAACCAATTATAGAGATAGATTTATACAGTGCAAATGAGATGTATTATATATTTGTAATATTTTACGATTTCTTTATAACAATTGGCTACTTTTTGACTATTCGTTTGTCCGTTCATCGATTTTCCCCTTTAGAAAAAGGTTTGTCTGTAATAAATCGAATCTATTTTAATCATTTTCTATGCTTTTTTTGGAGCCATTTTACAAATAATCTCTCATGGATTTATCGGTGCCACTCTTTTTTTCTTGGCATGAATGAATTATGATAGAATACGTGTTGTTTATCTCAACGAAATGGTTGGAATGGCTATCCACCTTCCAAAAATATTCACAACGTTGGGTATTTTATCAATAGCTTCCCTTGCATTAGTGGGTATGAGTGGTTTTCTTGCAGAATTGATAGTATTTTTTGGAATAATTACTAGCCAACAATATCTTTTAATGCCAAAAATACTAATTACTTTTGTAATGGCAATTGGAATGATATTAACTCCTATTTATTTATTATCTATGTTACGCCAAATGTTTTATGAATACAAGTTTAAGATGGTTTTTATGGGAAGTTGGAGAGATTTAAGTTTTGTGATTAGGTTGGTATTATTTATCACCCTTAATAAGTAGAATACTGTTTGTCACTCTTAATAAGTACAGTATTGTTTATTGTTTATCACTCTTAATAAGTACACCCTTTTGTTATTAGTTTCTCCCAAACAACCTTTCCCACTTTTCCAAATAGCATTTCCCACTCAACTCACAAGGATTTTAAATAACCTTTCCCACTCAATCCATAGGATTTTAGACAACTCATCCCTTGTGTCACCAGTTGCTTGCGCAAGGATTTTAGACAACCTTTTCCACTCAACTCACAAAGATTTTAGGCAACTCATCCCTAGTGTCATTAGTTTCTCCCAAGCAACATTTCCCACTAAACTCATAAGGATTTTGGACAACTCACAACCACTCAACTCACAAGGATTTTAGACAACTCACAATCACTCAATTCATAATTTTAGACAACTCACAAGGATTTTAGATAGAGAAGTTCTGGATTATATTTCTCTTGTGAATAAAATGATACAAATGATGGGAGGAGACTCTATATATACAAATACACGATACACCATATCCATAGATCTCTCATCAATCATACAGTTAAAATCATATCTCCCTAACCATCACCTACCTGCCTTTATTACTTAACTGTATAATTACTGTATTGCCCGGCCTTAGGAACATTCTAGAATAATCATAAAAACATTAGGACTTAGGGATATCGGTTGAGGGACAAAAACCCCTCTGGATCGTTCACATCTTTGAGCTATGACACTAATCTATCACTCTCGCCACCAGGCCACCGCAAAGGTGGAATTCCAAAAGTCGTGTCATCAAAGATGCTGTGTTCCATTTTTATTTTATTTTTTTGCATTTGTCAAAATGCTTTTCCGTGATCCTAAGTTCCTGGTTTATTTGATTTGTATAATCCTACATTCGTAATTTATTTGATTGTACATCCGAATCCTTCCTAATTTAATAATTAGAACACCCAAGTGTTAACCATTGAAATTGTGGCAGATGCAAATTCCAAGTATTATACAAAAGAAAATTGATCATACACTCTTTCTTTTTTTGCAAACAATGATATGATTAATTTCCTTCCTAAACGATCCCCCTTATGAAGTGATCAACCATTGAAATTGTGGCAATTTTTCAATAAATCTAACATCATATGATAAATTTTTTAAATCAAATAAATCCTTTTCAAAGCTTGATTTCCTATAAAATCAAGTGGGGTCTTTATTTTGTAGAAATCATGACCAATGATTTCTTTTGCCTCAAAATCTATATCATCTTAAACGAATTAAAAAGAAATTGAAAAGTAACTACATTATAAGGCTCAGAATCATATATTTATAATAAAGTTTAGTACAAATACCTTAATTTTGAAATTCCTCTAAAATCAGCATCCATGAAAAAAAAGTATTTTTAAATATAAACAGAGGGTTGAAATGATCGGCTGTTGGAAATTGGAGTGGGATTCAATGCTTCTCGGACTTATTTTGTTTATTTAAATTCGTATCTAATTTTTTTTCACGCGCAGTTAATAATAAAGCACGCCGTTAGTACAAGCGACGCTTTATCTTCCTCCTCTTACTCGTACGATGTCGAGAATATTAAAGAAACAAGCCACAAAGCTTTCTCTTCCTCATCTGTCTCGCTCACTCTATCTCATCTCCCATGGCCTCCTCTGAAGAATCCGAGTTCGAATCCGACTTCCTCACCTCTCCCGCTCACTCTCTCTCTCATCTCTCATCGCCTCTTCCGCCACGAACGCATCTGGCACTGTCCAGCCTTTTGCTAAGCCGCGGTCTGCCGAGAGGGCGATGGAGGATGAAGAAGAAGACTCCCAATCCGAGTCCGACCCCGAAGATGGGAGCGGCACTGTTGAACCCGTCGCCGCGCCGGCGAGTTCTTTACTGTCAGCCAAGAGGGCGATGAAGAGCGGGGAAAAAGAATCTTCTTCGGAGTCCGAATCCCAATCGGAAGATGGGACCGGCACTGTCCAGGACGAAGAAGAAGAAGACGAGTCTCGGTTCGAGTATGAGTCGAAAGATGAGCCCGAAGAGTCCACGGATGAGGCTGAAGATGGGGCTGGCACTGTCCAGGACGATGAAGAAGAAGAAGAGTCTCGGCTCGAGTCGGAAGATGAGCCGGACGAATCCGAAGATGAGCCTGAAGATGGGACCGGCACCGTCGAGCCCACCGCCGCACCGGGAAAACTTGAAGAGGGAAAATGCCGCGGCCGGGTGCCCACCACCCCAGAGAAGGGCACTCATGCTGCTGGGCCATCGAAATTGCCGGAGGAAGATTCCGAGGAGAGTTGCTGGGCCACCGTGTATTTGCTGTTAAAGGAAAATGGGATGGGACTTGATGAGGAGATTTTGAGAGTTGGTACGAGGATGATCGACCGCTCAAAGGTGGAGGAAATGAAGGCGAGGTCGTGGGAATTTCGAATGGCAGAGCTGCAGATGGCGGTGGAGGGAGCAGACCTAAGGAAGGACGTTACCAAATTATTCATGGGTGGAAACATTGCGGCAAGAAAATAGTGGGATGGTTTGGCCAAACTGTTCATTTCGGTTTTAGTGTTTTCTGACTTTTTGTGGGCAAAATCTGATGTTAGAAGGTTTTGTGGCTTCTGCATTTATCATGAATCTTTGTATTCCATGGTGTGAGAGAGCCCAAGATCTTCTCAGCGGCTGGCCGGAGTTTCTCCGACCTGGCCTTTGTAAGGTTATGACATCTAGACCATTTCCGTATTTCTAGCAATCCCAGCGGTGGGGAGCTTTTGCAACTTGGCGTCCCAACAATTTCTTTGCTTGAATTTGAAGTTGGAAAGTCTACACACACGGTCGTCAAGGATGGCTTGAAACCAATGACAGTTCATTAGCTAAGATGGTTGACTTAAAGCATTGAATTAAAACTAAATGTCAAGCAGTGTAATTCATGATTGTGCTTCTTAATCATGGTGTCTTGATATATCATTGAATTGCACTATGGATAATGCCTTTGCCAGTCTTATAGCTGATGGTCTCTTGCTCGAGTCAATCAATCCAGGCTGATCGGATAAATAGAGGTGAAATGACAGGTTGTGCCGATTAGAAGAAGGAAAAAAATCTCTCAAATCCTAAGAGAGAGACAGATGAGGGAAAGCGATCGGCAATGCCCAGGAAAAATCGGCGAGGCCTGACGAGTGCTCGCTGGAGGTTGACTATTGGGGTTGCGTGACTCGAGCCAATAAGAGTATGACGCCACGTTAATGCTAGAGAAGACGCAACAAAAAACCGAGCTATTTAAATTCAGACACAAACTCTGTTGAGTCATACAGTCATAAGGAGCGTATAGAAGTATGGGGAGGAGAAAAAAGGGAAAAGAATGGAAAGTAGAGACTCGGAAAAATGCATATGGAAATTGAAATAGTTTGCAATAGAAAAGAAAGAAAGAAAGAAATACTAGAAGAGGATCGCAACTTTAGGCGCATGCTACTTGGCAAAAATGCCCAGCCCGACCCGACCCGACCCGTAAATTATGAATATTTTGAGATTTGGGCTCAATTTTGTTTGGATAGGGTTTTTTTCGTTTGGATTGGGTCGGGTCAAATAATAACCCTACCCATTATCCATTACCCAAATCAAAACATTTTTCCTTTTTTTTTTTTCCCTCGTCTCCCCCTTCTCTCTTCTCTCTTAACGCCGATCTCCCCCTTCTCTCTCAAGGCCCTCTCAATCAGCGACGGTGAGCCCTCCCCATCGTCGCCGGCGAATCCCGGAGCGTAGCATCATCGTCGATGGATTCCCCTAATTGACTGGAGATGAGTGCGCCTTGCCCGGAAATCAGCTGATATCGCCCCATCGCAGTGGCAAATCGTGAGTTCTTTTCTGCCTCTCTTTCGCTTCTGGGGACTCATCGTCATCGTGATGCCAGTACGGAATTCTGGGTCCGATGCTTTTTGTTGTTTTGGGGATCGTCCGGTGCTTCTCGCGTTTGATCGAGCCTCCGCTTGTGGTTCTTGACTCGATTTGCTTGGAGATGGGTGTTTCGTGTGCTTCCTTTTCGAGCGTGTTGTAGTTCTGGGTCCTTCGTTTTTCCGTCGCGGCGCTTGATTGAGTTCCTGTTTGCTAATTCTATTGGCTTGATTCGCTTGGAGAGGGATGCTGCATTGCATTTTCCTCCCTGTTGAGCTTATTGGCACTTCTTGTTTCAGTGTTTCGGGGACCTTTCTGTTGGGCAATCTGTGAAAGTGGGAAAATAAAATAAAATTTCGAATTGCGGTTTTCGTCCTGTGATTGTTGGTGTACTGGAAGTTCATATCTTGTGCATTCATGTTTGGTTTATCTCACGCAAGTTTAGAATTGGAGTTCTGCAGCTAGAAGTTTAGTGGCTTACCGGCAAAACCAAGATAACATGATGCTTCTCGTGTGGAATGTTGGAGTTGTCACTTACCAGGTGAATGTTCATAGGAGTGCGTGAAAGTCAAACCTCAGAAACGTTGGTGTTGGAGTTTTGGTTAGATCATTAGTCTATTACATTTAAACCGACATTCTGGTTGATGCTAACAAGAATCAGGTAGAGATCTTCATGTGCAATTGGATTTGTGCTAACTGAATGATTGCATGTGATCCTGTTGAAATGGATACTTTATGGAGAAATAGCTTATGGTTGTAAAATTACCTTTAGTTGAGTTCACAAGTTCAATAGAAAAACTGACTAGATGTGAATAATTGTCAATGTGTACATTAGGACTTACTACTTGTACTTTGATTGACTCCAAAAAAGCTAGTAGTTTTGTGTTTTGTTTTAATAAGGTAGAGCCTTCTTTGGGGTGAGGTCATATTTCTGCAGTTTTTTCTATCTACAATAGGTACTAAGTGGGGCTTTAACAGCTTCATTCACTCCTTGATGTGAGAATTCATGTGATTTGAAATGGCAGAGACAATTGCTGCAGGGTTTTTTCATTTATACATCTTCAATGTTAAAACTAAAGCATATTTTTGAAAATGATTTGGATTTTCATACATCCTCACAGTTTTGGAGTCCATTGTAAAGAACACTTATATTGTCACTTTGCATCTTGAGGTACAAAGCCATCTTGTGGTACAACATGGCTTTGTACCTCTTTATTTGGTTTTCTTTTCAAAGATAATTTGAGACAGTGGCAATTTTCTTGGATTATTTCCTGACAATTTGATTGCCATGGTTCCATTGCTTTGTCTTCATCATTTGTTCTATTACATTTTTTGTTTGACTGTGGTACTCCATTTTCAAGCTACTTGCGTCCTGTTATGAATAAATTTCATGGTCTGTAGACCATGGCAAATTTTGCTAAGGAAAGTACTTTTTCCCCTATCTTGCCTTTACTATATATTGTTTTGCAGGTATTGATATCTGGAAAAGAAGAGCCAGAGGCGCCTCTTTCCCTAGCATTTTGTTCAATTCGGTTCTTGGTGGCTTCCATTCAAGCAATAAATCTAATTGGAAAGCAAGGTTCACTAATCAGATCGATACAAGAGGGTACTGGAGCTTCTGTTAGAGTATTGCCAGAAGGCATTATGTGGATGCATTCAATCGAAGACCTCTACGCTTTTTGTTGAAGCCATGTCCAATTTCTGGCTTGTGGGTTTAGTTTCTTAGTGTAATTGTTATGAAAATGAATCTACGTGGAGCTCATGATTTTCGCTTATTTTCCTATAGTAAAAAAAAACTCATGATTGTTCCGACATTATGTGGATGCATTCAATCGAAGACCTCTACGCTTTTTGTTGAAGCCTTGTCCAATTTCTAGCTTGTGGGTTTAGTTTCTTAGTGTAATTGTTATGAAAATGAATCTACGTGGAGCTCATGATTTACGGGAGGATCTTTGACTGTGACTTGCACAATCACTTTTAATAAAAAAACCCGACCCGACCCGATCCATTTTTTTTTTTCATGTTTTATGCATTTTGAGTCGGGTCGGGTCGGGTCATATGACATTACCCTTATTGTTCGGGTCGGGTTGGGTAACATAAAAACCCGACCCGACCCGACCCGTTGACACCCCAGTACTAATAGCAGACATTCTCTTAATAGATAGATTTTTCTCAGCAAGTGATTGAAAAGTTGCCTTCTTTAGAGTGCATTTCTTTCATCGAAAAAAATAATTTCTTAAGAATGATCGATATCATCACTTAAAAAAAAATTGAAAGAAAAATAATTTCATTATTTATAAAAATATTAGACATAAATTTTCATTGACTAATTTTTTCAGGAAATATAAACAATCATTTTTAGCTTCAAATCATTTATTTTTCACGTAAAAAATGGAGCCTTAGTTAGTGTTATTCAACAGGCTTTTTTTACGAGGTAAATCCTCTATTGTATTTGTATTTTCTTTTGTTTTATTCTAATATCCCAAAAGCCATCAACATATTGTATCTACACAGTATCTGGCAAAAAAGAAACAAAGAAGAACAACAATGATACATGATGCAGTTTTGACTAAGCCAAAATCGTATTGAAGAGGGGGCGAAAGGTTTTATAAATCCTTTATACTTTTCTTGTCTGCATAGAGGAGAGAAAGGCCGCGCCAAAATCATGTCCAAAATTGGCACAATTCTAGCTAAAAGCGTTTGTCTCTCTTTTTTTTTTTTGGTCGGAAATAAACTTTCATTACTAGCGTCGCGTTTGATTACAAGTAGATCCGAAGTCAAGAAATAAGATAGAAAAGAGGGCGTGCGGGGGACAAGAAACCCAATTTGACGGGAGCGTTCCACTTAAGTGGGCTTTTGCCACCCAGTCGATGGCCTTGTTCTTGCTTCGGGGTTCATGCAATAACTTTACGCCTGGAATTTGGGCCAGCAAATTCTGGCAGTCCAAGACCACTTGCCTCAAAGCCCACGACGGCTCCTCTTGGCCCAGCACCATTTTAGCCGCACTTTCATTATCTGTGGAGAGTTCCAGTTGCTGAACTGAACTGGAGATTGACGCTGCATGAAGTGGGCAGTTCTCCTTCCACCACATCAAGGCATGACGAAGAGCTAGGGTTTCTGCTGCTACGGCTGTCGAGGCGCGGATGAAACGCGCGAAGCCAGCAATCAAGAGCCCTTCATCGTCTCTGCATACGTCGGCTATGGATCCCTCAGTCGACTCACTTCTCCACGTAGCATCCACGTTCAACTTCAAGGTACCCACATCAGGCGGATCCCACATTTCTGCCGTAGGTAAGTTGCTGGTGTGTCTTTGCGGGTACCATTTTTCTGTTAATTTTTGCTGTAGGATAGCTTTGTCTCTAGTTTTATATGGATTCGGTGGCTGACCAGCAAACGTGAATCTGTTTCTTGACTTCCAGACAGACCAGAGGAGGGCTGCAAAGAGAGCTTTGGTCATCGGAGTCTCGTCGGAGGTGAGGAAATCGGTAATTACTTTGTCCATTCGCGTTACTCTTGTCGGAGAGACATCCACCGCTAGCCCCGATGCTGACCATACTTGTTTTGTCCAGGAGCATAAGAGGAAAAGATGTTCAGTGGACTCCGGTTCTAGACCGCACACGGGGCAAAGTGATTCAGGTATTAAACTCCGGCGGTATAAGTTCACTTTTGTAGGAATAGCTTCGTGACAGATGCTCCAAATGAAAAATCTGATTTTAGGAGAAGTGTGCAGCTTCCAAATTTCTGTCCATAGACTGTGGGGGTTCTGGTATGATGATGAGGCTAGGGGAGTCTGGTATAAATTATGTAGTTGCCTTAGTTTGTTATATCCGCTCTTCACTTTGTACGTTCCAGACCTACTTGCTATCCAGAGTAGTTTGTCTGGCCCAGGAGTCATACTAAGGGGCGTAGCTAGGATTTCCCGTGTAAAAATTTCACCAAATGTCTCATTCAACAGCTCTGACTTCCATTCCCCTGTCTCATGATTAATAAAGTCAGCGACTAGGTGGGGTTCGTTTTTATTAGCCGGGCCACCGATCCTTCCCATGACCAGCCAACGGTCCTCTCTAATGCGTATATTCTCCCCATTCCCCACTTCCCATTTTATATCTGGTTCTATGGCATCCCTTCCTACTAAAATGCTTTGCCATCCCCACGATGGGCGAGATCCTTTCTTGGCACTCCATATGCTGCCTCTAGGAAAATAGAGACCCTGAAAAATTCTGCACCATAGGGCCTCTTTGGACTCACTAAGTCTCCAGGTCTGTTTTCCCAAAAGGGCCTTATTAAAGTCAATTAAATCCCTGAAACCAAGACCTCCTTTGTCCTTTCTCTCTTTCAGCAAGTCCCAATTCTTCCAATGAACACCTTTGCGTTGCGTATGTTGCTTCCACTAGAAAGCTGAGATTTTTTTCTCAATTGCTCTGCAAATAGACACAGGGATTTTAAACATAGACATAGCATACTGTGGAAGCGCTTGGACAACTGTTTTGAGTAGGATTTCCTTTCCTGCTTTTGATAACATATTTTCTTTCCAGCTTTCAAGTTTCTTATCCACCTTGGCCAGCACCCATGCAAACATTTCTTTCTTCGTGGTTCCCCAGTCCGAAGGTATCCCTAAATACTTCCCAGTTTTTTCCATCACGGGCACACGCAACTCAACAGCAAGGTTAGTCCTTAGGCTATGTGGGCAGCTTTTCTCAAAGAAAATGCCCGACTTATTGAGGTTTATAGCTTGGCCTGATGCATAGCAATACTGATTGAGAATGCTAGACAGGTTTTGTGCTTCTTTAATGGTGCCTTCTAGAAAGAAAATGGCGTCATCCGCAAATAGAAGGTGGGATAGGGTAGGGCAATGAGAGTTCAGCTTTACACCCTTTAAAGTTTCATCCATCACAGCCTTGGAAATAAGGGTGGATAGTGCGTTTGCCATAATAATGAACAAATAAGGGGATAAAGGATCACCTTGTCGAATTCCGCGAGTTGGCTGGAATTTTTCAGTCACTTCCCCATTGACTTTAACGCACAATGATGCTGAAGAGATGCACCATTTGATGAGGGAAACCCATTTATCGCAGAAACCAATTTGTAGCATGTAATCACATAGGAAGTCCCATTCCACCCTATCGTAGGCCTTTTGCATGTCTAACTTCAACACCGCTTGGAATTTCTTTTTCCTTTTCCTGATCCTTAGCTGGTGTAGGACCTCTTGCACTACGAAAATGTTATCCTGAATTTGTCTACCACCGATGAAAGCACTTTGTTCTGAGGAGATGATCTGAGGGAGCCATGGTTTTAATCTGTTTGCCAGGACTTTAGCAATGATCTTATAGTTGAAGTTACATAGGCTGATGGGTCTATATTGGGAAATATGTTCGGGGTTCGGGACTTTTGGGATGAGGGTTATTTGTGTGCTGTTTATTGTAGGGTTGAAGGCTCCTTGCTCAAGGAACGACTCCACCATTTGAAATATATCCTCCTGGATGAATTGCCAATTGCTGTGATAAAACAGTCCGTTTAGTCCGTCCGGTCCTGGTGCCTTGGTGGGCCCCATTTGAAAAACAGCTAGTTGCACCTCTTCCTTAGTAACGCTTCCTGTCAGGGCTGCATTCATCTCTCTTGTGACTTGTTGTGGACATTGATCCAAAACTGGACCGTAATTTCTAGCCCCAACCGATGAGTACAAAGACTGATAAAATTCTGAAATGTGATTCTTGAGAGCATTGGGGTCTTGACACCATGTTTGATCATCAAGTCTTAGAATAGAAATTCTATTCCTTATCCGCCGTTGAATAGTTGTAGCGTGGAAGAATTTGGTATTTCTATCCCCCCATTTCAGCCAATCTACTCTGGACCTCAAGTGCCAATACATCTCCTCTTGTCTCCACAATTCATCTATTCGCCCGACTAGGTGAGCATACTCTTCCCCGGTTAATGCCCCTTCTTTAGTATTAGTTAGCACAGTGAGTTTCTTCATGAGGGAGTCTATTTGCCGAGAAGCATTTTTAAAAGTCTTCCTATTCCAGAGCTGCAGCATATGAACGACGTTTTCTATTTTCCCTGTGATATCCCCTCGAACTCCAGCAACTTCCTCCCAGGCTTTCCGGATGATGTCTGAACATTCTGTCTTATTGAGCCACAATGCTTCGAATTTGAAAGGTTTCTGCTTACTGGAAATTGGTGGGTGTACTGTAAGGAGAAGTGGGCTGTGGTCTGACCCAATCGCTGGAAGAGCGTAAACCTCAGCATTTGGAAATGCTGTTCTCCATTCTAAATTACATAGGGCCCTGTCTAGACGTTTTTTAACAAGCTGAGCACCTTCCCTTTTGTTGGTCCAGGTGAATGCACATCCCTTGCTTTCCATGTCAATTAGAGCACAAGAGTCCACAAACTCCCTGAAGGCCACCATTCGATATCGGTCTGCTTCTCGCGTGCCACTCTTCTCCCAGTGGAACAAAATTTCATTAAAATCGCCAACACATAACCACGGGAGGGAATGGGGGTAGTTGAAGTTTCTTAATGATTGCCATAATTGAAGTCTGTCTTGAAAAGCCGTAGGGGCATGAAGGAAGGTTATTCTCATTATAACGTTACTTTCCAGGTCACTGCACAGCAGGGACTTACATCCTTGACCTCAGCTTTTAGCCATGATCCGTATCTGCCCGGTTTGTCATGAGGTAACCCCGAGTCTTCGTAAGGAATTTTTGGGCATGAGGTAGCATAATGACCCATGCACCCACATGAATAGCAATAATGGGGTAGCCTTTCATACTTGTAATCAATCCACCACTTCATCCCTCCCAGATCAATAATCGTTCCTGTTTTGAGTGGTTTATGCAGGTCTAAATGCACTTTAGCTCTAACTGATCTACTTGAGCTGTTATATTTGGCATCTAGCTTCACTTGTTCGACTCTGCCAATTTTTCCCACAATTTGCTTGATAGCGTCTTCTGTCATGGCAGCTCTAGGAAGACCGACTAAGTGTATCCAGAACGCATATTGTGAGAAATCATACCGATGCTCTGGGATGTTTGGGTTACCTTCTTTCAAGATTAATAGGTTACTTGCAAAAGACCATGGACCCGATTCTAATACTCTCTCTTTCTCGGCAACAGAGTTGAAGGTAAACAAGAAATACCCTTGTTCTATCATCTCACACTTCACTGACTCAAGCTTCCAAGCTCTCCTCATGGTGCTTAGAAAAGCTGGAAAGTTCACATTAGGTCTAGATAACAGTTTGCCATAGAGAAGAAGTTGACTTTCCTGGTGTATTACTTCAGGGAGTACCGCTGGGAGCTCGGTGATGTCTTCTTCAGCCCAGAGGTCCCCCATTCTTCTGCACAGGTTAGCCATACGAAGGTTGTTCTCTACTTCATTCGCCATTCTGCGAGTAAGCTGGTAAGTAGGCCTGGGTATTGGGGTGGAAGAGTAGAAGATGCCCTAGTTTTGGGAATGAAGGGAGCTCAGTGAGAAACTGATAGGGTTTGTATGATGCTTGCAGGTGGAGATGGTCGCATAAGGTTTGGGATCTAGGGATTAATCTGGTGGGTGGGGCTTGATGGGAGCCATGGATGCCAAGGATGATTGGGTAAATCGGGATGTGCTGATGAGGGTGGAAGAGGAAGATTGGGATGCAGATTACTTACCTCAGTAGCTGGGAAAATACTACCATGGTGGAGTTGCGGGAGGATTTGGGCAGAAGGGCGGTAGGGTTTCTATCGCCTGCTGGGATAAAGAGGAGCTCCAAAGAGACGGAGAGAACATTTCACTTGTTTAAGATTTGTCAATTATAATTCTTAGGGCAATTGCGTTTGTCTCTCTTGGACGCCAAATTTTGGAGCTTTCGCTCTACGATGGATGTGTCATTCGTCGTCTACATGACTATCCAATCCATTCATATGTTTTCACAAGAAAAAGTAATCATAATAGACTATATTATTCACAGCCCTTACTAAAAATAATTTCCTTTGATCATCAGTTTAATTGATGGATTATAATCATAAAAATCATTCAATCTCATATTTATATTTACTTCATTTTGCACATGAGTGATCTTTGCAATTTGCCACCTCGCCAATCAAAAAAGTGGTTACAATAAATAATAAGGTTGGTCAAGATCTAATAGGTTTTTGGTGTGCAACTAGAGTTGATGCACTTTAAAGACAAACGGTGAAGCATTTTTCTTCTAACTATGTTATGGTAAATATAAGGACGAAATTCATCTTGTATGACATGGGCAATGAACATTTAAACCGAAGAAAAAAGAGATCCACTTTACATAATTCAATACTTTGTAAATATATGTTATAAAACAAAAAGAAGCTTATGAAAGCCAACAATGATTGCTGAATAAAATGAATAAAGAAAATAATAAAAAATGAGAGATCAACATAAGTCCACTCCACAGCCTTTAGAACCGTGACAATTACGTAGTTATATGCTTTTAATAACCTCTTTCATTCGAAACATTTGAGAACGAGACTCTCGGTTCCAGATTTATGACAAATTGTTGCAGTTGTTCTTTATGTTTAATTACATGAATCGACACTGAGAGCTACTTTTGAGCTGACCATCTTTGAACTTCTTTCATAACATATTATTGGTGCATCTAATTTTAGATACAAGTGAACAAAATAAAAGAAAGAATGGAGTAGTCCTCATAATTAAAAATACGAGGATTATTTAATCCTATAAAGATAAAATTTAGAAGCTCTTTGGTCCCTTTTTGTGTCGTAACAAATGACCAAGGGAATGTAATTTGGTTTTGTTGAATTATTTTCAACTTGCTTGTACTTAAACGTGTGTGCATCATTCATCGACATTGGTTTTAGACAAATTTCGAATTTCATATTGCTGAATTCTCAATATTAAGGTTCTTGCACGAAAATCTTTAGCATTATAAGGATTATGATCATTAAAACACAGTGATTTTTGCAATCTCCCATTTGTTTGTTTAAAATAGAATAGATTTTGAGGTAAGTAATGTTGGTCATGATTTTTGCAAGATATATACTCCATTTCGTTTTTATATAAAGATCGAGATTTGAGAATGATTCATTTAATTAAAAAATTTATCATATAGTGTGAAGTAAAATGAAAAGAAATGTAATAATTTTCATGTGTCTGTTTACTTGATAATGGGTATAAAGAGATTATCCATAAAAAAAAGTGGCATTTTTTATGGAAAAGGAAAAGGAAATATAAAAAGAGTGGTGGCAAATAAACAAAGATTTAAAAAAGAGAAATTATGTAAGAAAAGCAAGACAAAATTTTTTTTTTTTGGGGGGGGTTTACGTGAAGAGGACAAAAGAGTGGTGGCAGGGAAAAAAATAGCATCATCGTCGTAGTCTTGCACAGGCGGTTACGATATATTTTCTCCAATTCTTGTGTCTTGTTCAATTTTTCTCTTTAGAAAAAGGCTTCTATGTAATAATTAGATCTAATTTGATGATACTCCCTACTTTTTTTTTATTTTTATTTTAAGATAATTTTGTATGGGAAGTTGGGGAGCTGGATTGGAAGCTCGGTGCCAATTTTTGATTATCTTTCTTAACGAGCACGGCCTAATCCGGTCTAGAAATCACCACCCTATGCCGTGTACATTTTTTTTCCCCTTTGCGTTTCCCCAACAAAATCTTTTCCATGATCCCTATGTTCCCGATTTATTTTGATATCTGTACATTCGAATCCTTTTTTATTTTATTATTTTACTAATTAGAACGTACGAAGCAAGTGGCCGTGCGCGGTAAATAACAACAAAAGCGCGCCACAAAAATACAAAATTTACACTCTTCCTTTCTCTTCCTGGCACGACAGACCGGACTATAAAATGCCCTAGACGCTCGCTCTATCACTGCTTCTCTATCTCTGCGACCCTTCCTCTTCGTCATCCCTCTTGCTTACTCTCTCTCCATCTCTCATCTCTCATGGCCTCTTCCGCCGCGAAAGCTGGGACCGGCACCGTCAAGCCAGTCGCCGTGCCGGCCAGTTCTCATCCCTCTTCTAAGAGGGCAAGGAAGGGCGCTGATGCCGTGCACGGGATTGGGCCGTCGTTGGTTCGGCGTATAGCGGACCGTCTTAACAGGAGAAGGAAGCTGAAGCTCAAGTACGAGAAGGCGAATAGGACCGGGCGTATCGGGAAGACGCCTCATGATCGGAAGCTCTTTGAGCTTTCCCGAGCCCTCTGGGGCAAAGGCGGCGGCGGAGTGGCCACCTCCCCAAAGGAGGGCAGGCATGCTGCTGCCCCGTCGAAATTGCCAGAGGAAGAGTCCGAGGAGAAAGACTGGGCCGGCGTCTTTTGGCTGTTGCAGCTAAAGGGAATGGGGGTTAAGGAGCTAAATGGAATGGGGCTGGACGAGCAGATTTTGAGAGTTGGCATGAGGATGGTCGACTGCTCGAAAGTGGAGGAAATCAAGGAGAGATTGCTGG
>MU090693.1:0-26155 GCA_014858505.1 Corymbia citriodora subsp. variegata | reverse complement strand
GGGGGCCGCCTCATGTTGCAGAGACTTCTTTCGGAGCACGAAGGCTCCATTGAATCGGCGAGAATATTCACCTACGAAGAGCTCAAGAAGGCCACGGACCACTACAAAGAAAGCTGAATCCTAGGCCAGGGAGGCCAAGGAACAGTATATCGAGGGATCTTACCAAACAACATGGTAGTTGCCATCCAGAAGGCCAAAATTTTGGACCGAAGTCAGGTTGAAGATTTCATCAACGAAGTGATCATCCTCTCCCAAATCAATCACCGCAACATGGTTAAGCTAATTGGGTGCTGCTTCGAGACGAAGGTCCCGTTGTTAGTCTATGAGTTTGTGAACAATGGCACCCTAGCCGACCACGTACACAAGCGCGGCCATGATTCCACATTATCATGGACGACTCATCTGAGAGTTGCAGGCGAGCCGCAGGTGCTCTCTCGTACTGATGCATCCACTCAGATTTTGCACAGGGACATAAAGAGCACAAACATAATGTTGGAGGAAAACTACACTGCAAATGTCGCTGATTTCAGAGCCTCCAGGCTAGTCCCTCTCGACCGGATGCAGCTGACCACGTTGGTGCAAGGGATGCTGGGGTACTTAAACCCCGAGTACTTCCACTCGAGCCTGTTGACTGAGAAGAGCGATGTCTATAGCTTCCGGGTTGTGTTGGCTGAGTTGCTGACTGGACTGAGGACCTTGTCCTTTGAGCGGGCTGAGAACGAGAGGAACTTGTCCTCGTATTTGGCTTCTGCAATAAAGGGTGAGAGACTGTTTGAGATCATCGACCTGAGGGTGCTGAATGAGGGGAATCCTGAAGAAATTAAGTCGTGATGCTGGCGAGCCGATGCTTGAGGGTGAAAGGGGAAGATCGGCCGACCATGAACGAAGTGGCAATGGAATTGGAGGGACTGACGAGGGTGATGGACAGGCATCCATGGGTGAATGAGAGCTGTGACCTTGAAGAAGCTGAGCATTTGCGTGGTGAGAGATCAAGCAAATGTGATGGCATCCTCAAAAGCCCTGCATCAGGAAATAATGATAGCGTGAGTACCCAAGTGCCCTTCGAAATTGGAAGTGGAAGATGAGACTTCGGAACAATGTTGGCCCTTTTACTTTTATTCGTTGTTTTCTTTTTTGTATTTCCTTGTCTTCTTCTTTTTTGTCTGTTTAATTGCTTGTTCTATGCGCTCAAAGTTCAGATGCTATGTATTTGAATAATGGAAAATGCCAAAAATATTCTTGAGTTTTTATATTTTTCAGCGAGCTAGGAATTGGCCTACTTCCGTTGCCTCCATCTTGCTAAGATCTACTCTAACAACATCCTTGGAGACAATATAGCCTAAGAAAACGAGGCTACTTGTGTGAAAGTGACACTTTTGCAGGTTGGTATACAAGCTTTGTTCCCGTAGCACTTGAAAAATTTGATGTTCCAAAGGCCCCACTTGCGTCTTGCTATGTTCGAAAAGAAGCATCGAGCGCTAAATCAATATAATGTTGAATCTCTCTCATAGGAGGAAGGTTGGATGGAATTTCATTGGCATGACTTCACAGAAATCCTCAAGCAACGGCTGCAAAATGGTTAGGATCTCCTCTTTTGCTTCATTTTTTTTTCACTATAACAATAGCATAAGCCTCACAAGCACCCTCCGATGCTTAGGAAAAGTAAGACTTGGAAAGAAGAATGCTACCTTTCCCATGAGTAGGCTTGGAAACTCTCTCCGCCTTGCAAGGGCCCAATGTAATCTTGACGCGGTAATTGACAAAGAAATAGGTGTTATACATCACACAAAATCTTATCTTTACATCTTTTGCCATTAGAGAATAGAATCAAGCACTGATTTTTAACTGTTCTTGAGCCAAGAATGCTTGAAAGATGTGGATGATCCTCTGCCTTGAGATGCAACTTGCCTCCCATGGTGGTCGACACAACGTTCGCACATCCCCTATCAGTGATGACGGTACACGCTTGTATGGAGTAATGTTGTTACAAAGCCAATCATTATCCTCAAGATGATCAGCATGCAAGCTCCTTTCAATGACAAGAGCTTCTCCTTGATCTCGCTAAATGATCTATTCGTGCTCCTTGTATCTTCTTGGAGCAAAGAGTTGTGTTGCGACTCTCCCTGCTGCTCATATTGTACAAGAGACATGATCTTTCTATTGGGGCGCTCCAAGGCGACGTGACCAAATCCATGACATTTCAAACACTGTCTTGAATTATTGTTAGCTCCGTTTGGCTAATTGGTTTTAGATGCTCCCCCTTTGTTCAACGGTTTCCTTCGATGCTGACAGAGGTTTTAAAGTCGAATTCCTAAGATTAGAGGATCCCTCTTTGGTTAATGGCTTCTGACTTCACTCTCCTTTCTCTGAGTTGCTTTTCCACCTTCTTCGACAATTTGAAGACCTGATTAAAAGTCCAATAAGGTTGTAATCGGTCAACACCGGCAGTTTTAAAATGAAGACTGCAAAAATACCGAGCTATAATTTATTCCTCTGCCTCCATCACATCACGTCGTAGCATGAGATGCTCAAATTTGGTGGTGTCTTCTTCTGCGTACAACTCCTCTTGCTTCATGTCGCGACCTATTTTTTCCATCCCAATGGGAAAAGAAATATCTAACTAAATAGGTTTAGGGGTATTGTCCAAAAGGTGGATCCAGGACCCTTAATTAAACGTAGGCTCTCCCAAGCCCATACCCCGCGTGACATTGGGTATTCATGAAAATCTTCAAAGAAAGAGTCGCCACTAACCTATTGGGGTCGGCTAGAAACTAAGCAAGGCAGGAGAGTGTGCCTCACTTTCTACGCAACCAAAGAATTTAGGATCAGGGACTTGATTACACTAATTAGCCAATTAGTTCCCTTTCGGTACCTAATCTTGTTCATTTCAAAAAGATTTTTTTTTCAGGCGGTTTGGATTGATTTTAGACTTAACCACTAATATGTGAAATGATCATGCAAGTGCGCAATCATCAAAATAACAATAAGCAATTAAAGAAAATATTAAATAAATTGTATGAGAAAATAAACACATAGTAGTAAGAGATAAATAGATGACAACCCTAATTAAACAAATTGGGAAATCATAATCATCGTATCATAAGCGTGTAATCAAGGGTAATTGCATCTGAAGATAATTGAAACCCTAAGGTGAAGCCGTGATGACTTGTTCGATTTTAAGCACAAACTTAAGCAGATGATTTTTCGACATTTTTTATAAGAGAAAATTGTCCAAGAATTATTTTAGAGCTTTTTTAAGGAACTCTAAAACAAACTTGAAATTTTTGAGATTTTTGAAAAAAAAAATCCTTTTTCTGAAATTTCGAATTTTTTTATGAATTTTTAATATTTTTAATAATTTTTTGATTTTCTGAATTTTTGGATTTTTTTATGATTTTTTTTTTAAAAAATATATAATTCGGACCGGGTCAGGAAACCCGACCCTGCTAACCAGATTCGGACCCTGTTGGTCCGGGTTGGACCACAAAAGAGCCTAATCACTAGGGATTGAAAAAAGGCCCACGAAATTCTTCTTCTTTTTTAAAGCCCACGAAAAATTCGTTTTTTTATAGAAGGAGCCCACTTCTAATTTTTGTCTCTCGGCCCATCCATCCCGGCCCGCGACGAGCCCAGCCCGGCGTACACAAGCCCAAGACGAAGTCCACCTTCCTATTTTTTCTATTTTCCGATTTTTTCCATTTCTTTTTTGTCTTTTGCTGCTTTCTTTTTATTACTTTTTTATTTATTCTTTTGGTCTTCTTCTCCTGGTCGTCTTCTTCTGGTCTTCTTCCCCCGGACTCGCTGCCCTGCTCTGACTTGCTGCCTTCTCTTTCTGCTGCCCTCTCTGCTGCAACCTGCTGCTTTGACTTGCAGGCTTGCTGCTGCGTTTGACCTCCCTTTCGGCCTTGACTTGCTTCATCATCATCATTTTTTTGTCCCTGCTGTTGCTGCTCTCCCTTTCTGCTTATCTGCTTCTGCTCTGACCCACCGCTGACCTTTCCCATCTTCTCGTCTTTCTGCTCTGACCCGCCTTTTGCTCTTCCTTCTTTTCTGCACTCTGACCCGCCGCTTGCTTCATCATCATCATCTTCTGTTTTCCTGCAGGTTGCTTCTGCGTGAGAGAGAAGAAGGGAAGAAGAAAAAACGAGTGGGCCAGGCCGGGCCGAGGAAGAAAGAAAAGGGAGGTGGGCCGGGCCCGTGCGAGGAAAGGGAAAGGGCCGCATGGGGCCGGGTGGGCCCAGCCCTGGCCCGGCCTCTTTTCGATTTTTTTAATTAAATTTTAATTTTTTTGATTTTATTTATTATTTATTATTTTTTGCGTATTTACTTTAAAACTAGTGATGCAAATGCTCCTAATGTCTATATGCGATGCAATTTTAATGAAAGAATTTTTTGTTGAGGGATTAGAAACTAATCTCTAATTTTCCAATGCAATTAATAAATACTAAAATAAATCGCCAAAATTTAGATGTCAACACTTCATATTATGGAAATTATCAAAGGCATTTTGCTCATAAGTTTCTAGGAATGCTTCTTTTTTAGCTTCTTCATTTTACCCAATGTTACAATTCACCGCTTTCCTTCACAAGTTCTTTGACACGATAGATTTTCCCACCAAATCAGAGCATGCAGTTTGTACTTCATATATACAAGCTTCACCTTTCGATTCTCCGCAATATTCTTACGATCAAAAATTCACTCGATCCTAAGGAGCCAATCAACAAAGTCTTCCGAAGCAAAATATTCCAGAATATGAAGCTCACTAAGACAAATATTCTGCGGACAATTTCTCTTATTTCATTTTCTTAAGCGAATCAAATGATAGAAAATGAGGAAAATATTTTCTTGAAAATATTTTTCGTAAAACGAATGGAGTCCTTAGTAGAATTAATTAGGGTGTATGATACACATGTTGTATGTCACATTTACACTAAGGTCCAATATGAGACACTATTTTGGGCGTACTTCGATTAACCTGGTTTTTTCAAAATGACTTTTGATGATAATGGTTACATTTTTCTGTGTTATCACGATGGTAGCAAGATGGGATTCTCCTCAAAATTATGGAAATGCAACAAAAGATTTACAACACGGATACTGGATGAAGGGTAAAATAAATTCCTTTAAATGATAATTCTCCACAAATGCGTATCGACCGCAATCCATATTTTTAATTAGAACTCCCAGGCCAACAACCAAAATAAAAGATAAAAAAAACCAAACCTATGTTTGACGTATCTTGTTTTAATTTAAAAGTATATAATGGAAACTTGTCTAAAAATCTTAATTTTCATAGCACGACAATGGAAAATGTTTATTCTTCACCTCTTTGAAACCAGTTGATTTTATTTTTTTTGTCATAGAAACCAGTTGATTAATCACTCTGAAAATACAAGTTTTTCTTTTCCAGAATTCAACAGAAATTTCACAACTAGGAGCATAAACCCCATCACCAAGAAGCACATTTCGTGCACATAATTGCCAACTCAAACCAGTTCGCTCTTATTGATTTTTCTTCCTTGGCATTCTTCTGTTTTATAGTTGTGATGAGGTGAGCAAAATGAATTACCTGGATAGGACTAGATTGGTCAGTTTTGGGGGGTTCCCAAGGGCATCGATCCGGTTTTCAGTTCCATAAAATTTGAACCAGTGAATTTCGATCTATTTTCAAGTTCTAGGTGTGGAACCATTCACTTGGGCTAGACCAATTTTTTTTTTTATTTCTTTAAAATTTGTGAAAAACCCCCAGTCTATCTTATATTTCAGACTTCTCTCACGCACGAGATGCACGACTCCCATCACTCACACACGTAAGTAAGATGACAAGAAGAAATCAAAACACAACAGTAGTTGTTCATTCTAACCAAGTTTTGCCACAAACTAGAAAAATTTATGCTAAACTCACAATGTTACACGTAACTCATTGATTTTAAAAACGCCTTGATTTTCAAGATCTTTAATTTCATACTGAACATTAATGAAAAAAATAAACTAAACATGCCATCGGTTCCATTGTCAATCCATAAATCGAACCAAATCAATCAATATGATTTCAAGGGGCACCTCTCGATTTTAAAAATGGAGAATTTGGTCCTCAATTTCGAGGTGGGAATAGTAATACTTGGGAGCCAATCACTCTCAGTTGCAGTCTCCCACCGCATACGCTTAGCACTTGCTTGACTTTTCAAGTCTTTGGCGGAATAATGAAAGCGCCCTATCTCATATGTACTCTCTGTCAATGATGCACCCAAAGTTAGCAGGCAATAACTCATGACGAGACACATCATCGTACATGAGAAATTGCCAAGGAAACCGACCGCCTTGACTTAGCCTTTTCTTGAAAATTATAAAAATTATTGACAATAATAACTTCTGATCAATTTTGATCAAAAAACTAAATCGATAAATTTTTAAAAGGTTCGAATTTTAATTAGTACAATTGAAAGGTTTACTATTGAATTATGCAAGTATAATAAGTCTATAATTTTTTTTGTTACTTTTCCATTATAAAGCCTCTAAGGCTTCCTTAAGAGTAGTGAGTGTTTTAACGAATTTTAGAGTTGTGATCTCCCACTGCACACGCTGCATACTTGCTTGACTTTTCAAGTCTTGGCGGATAACGAAAGCACTCTAATGAGACACATTGTCGTGCATGAGAAATTGCTAAGAAAACTAACCGCATTGACTTAGCATTAAAACTTCACTGGCAAGTCTGAGAAAATTCTCAAAATCAATTTCGGACTCCTGAAGTCCTTTTACTTAGCAATCTCGTTCTAATTCTCCTTCTATATTTGGGTTGTTTGGTATTGTTTTGATTTTCAAATCCAAAACCGAACCAATAATTTCTTGCTTTATCCAATTAATCTTTAGTACTTACCATCGATGCACCTTTTTTTTTTTTTATTGTACATAGCGTCCATCAAAATATCAATCTGCACATAAAGATTTAAATACGATGTTGATATTTGTACAAATATTTGAGGAGTTCAAGACGTGCACGCAATAATTTGTGAGTACCACCCATTGAAATTGATTCATCTCATGGATAGGAGATTGAAAAGAAACAAAATATCTATCTATTCATGATTTTTATTATTTGCAAGTCAGTTTGGAAATTCCTAGGATAGATTGCTACATCACAATGTGAATCGCGATGGTCACCTAATTTAAGTCAAGATCTTAGCGAACAACCCAAACAAGTAAATCGAATCGAACAGGACTACCCGAATGTTTACACACAGCATACTGGAGTGTTATAATTTTTTTCAATAATTTAAGTGCTACATCAAAATAAAATACAAAATTTCTATCATCATTTTTTTAAAAAAAACCTGAAGTGAATAAAATTAAATTAAATTAGAAAATAAAGGACGAAAAGGGGAAAAAATATGAAACTTAAAAAGAGATTTCCAGCTGGAGGGCTAGCAACCCTCCCCCACCTATGGCGATGCCCCACTCGCGATGGTGGTTGGCAGCCATGGCCGGCAGGGTTCGCTAGCACCTCAACGTGGGCCGGTGATCCTGGCCGACCAGAGGCAAAAGCAAGAGAACCGGGAGAGGACCAGCGAAATCTTAAGTGTTGACTACACGAAATCTTACACTAATTTTTTTGTTTCATCTCAAAACGAAGCTACTTATTACTCATTTCGTTTGGAGAAATGCGTCTGACATGAGTAATTCTTTTTTATTCTAGTTTAAACTTAAAAGGAGAAGAAAATGAACAAACGGATTGAATGCTCAGGATACCCATTCTCAATCCCCTCGAAAAACATTGCGGCCATCGAATGGGTGAAAGGTAGATTTTAGCTTTAGCTATTGATTTAAAAACATTTTATCTCACGCACTTCCGCAAGAGTTTTTAAGTTATTGTCATGTGTACTCACGAGGTTTGGATTTAACATATCTCGCAAGATGTCACTAATCCTAATTCTAGGATAATGTTAATCATACATGATTGTATTTTTATACGCGTTAATTCCTCACCAATTTTATTGATTATTCATAATTCAAAAGATTTTTCCGAGTATTCTTCTGTATCTTCCGTTAAGAAGATTAAATTCAGAAAGAGAATAAAATTTTTCAATGGACAAAAGTTCTGCAATATTTCGACTTGGCAGTTTTAATAAGTGAAATTAATACCAGTGTAGAAGAAAATTGTGGCGAAAAATAATTTAGCGTTATTTTTACTTCTTTACGAGTAATTTAACCTGATTTACGCATCTAGTAACATGGGAATTAGCTATAATTGTAAGGTCCAGCAATAGGTAGTTTTATCATTAAATTATGACAAATAAAAGACTGCATATTACAATCCACACCCATCATGTATTTAATTATCCAAACATTATATATATAGGTCACAAGAAGTAAAGACAAATAGCAAAGAGAAAGTTATAGCGGCTGCTTGTAAGGGTTACCATAACTTAATAAAGTTGAGTTACCATGACGGGTTCAAATTACATAAAAGGACATTCTAATTCCTAAAAGTGCCTATGAAAAGTTCGATAAGAGCCGAGACCGCGTCTACAGGGAAAAATAAAAATTAAGATATAGAGTTGTTCTATGCTAATCATACATCACGAACGTGTAGAGTTGCGGTCTTGGTGCTAAAACTTGTGTTACTTCAACCAAACGAAGCAGCACATTGGTATGAGAAAGTCGTCTCGAGATGGAGTGTCCTTGGATTGACCCAGAATGTTCTGTGTATGTTGTGTTCGATAGTCTTGGATCTCTATCATCCAAAAAACTAATTTAAAATATGAAATTTTTCTTTATATTTATAAATGACTATCAATTATTTTCACAAAAGATGTGGGATAATCTGAATCGGAGCTATAACAATCTATAATTTTTTCACATGATTATTAGATTTAAATTTGTTGGTAAACTGGACAGTGTTGAGTGATTTTTTTGTCTCTTTCATTCTAAAAACAAACTTAAAAGGGTGAGAGTTATCCCCCATTTTCGATTCGATTTACTTGTTTGGGTTGTTCGCTATAATGGAAAAATGCTTCGACTCAGAACTACGAAGGGAAGAGATTATGTCGCGCAAAATCTTTGATGCGACACGGCTGGACATTTTCACATGCACTCATAAGCTTGAGGCATTTTTATTGCACGATGATCGACGAACTTCCATGATTGCGTTGCAAATTGTGTTGGATGTGACTTGACAACTATGAATATGGACAGCGTATGACAGGTGGAGAGCATTCATCGCCTGTCCTGCGATAGTACTGCCTAAGGCCAAATCAATAATGCAATACTATTTCCCTTTCTTGTCAGCCTTCCGGATATCCACATGCGAGAAACCCTTCTCCCTTCTCCCTTCTCAGGTCTCTTGTGATGGTTGATTTTTGCTTATTCTCTCTTTGAATGCAAACCTTCTGTCAAATTCACCAAATAGGTTAAGAATTAGTACTTAGATAGATCTAGGTCAGTTGTTTTTCGGAATTACATAAAGATTTTTCGAGAACGGTTGCGAATACAATCGTTTAAGAGAATGATGCTTTGAGTGTTTGAAGCAACAGGACCGGATCCTCAGAAGTTCCGAGCACGCACTCCTTCAGCAGAAATCTCTTTCGTGGCAAAATCCTATCTAACTTCTTCCTGATGGGTTTTATCTTAAATTTAATTTATTTTTTGTTGGTTGAAAAAGTAAAACTAGGATTCTTGATAAATATTAATTTCTCAACTTGGTAAATATAGCAAAATAGTTAAAAAGTTTTTTCCACCGGATAATAAGGTAAAATTGGTACTGTCATCATAGAACAATACTCTACAACTTTTATCGGAGAATTAAAGTAGCAATGTATGACAAAGAGACTTTATAAAAGCTGTCTCCATGTCTGTTAATTTTCAAACGATTTCGCATGAAACTCCATGAGAAAGGGTCAATTTTGGCGTGCCTTTCCAAGATGGACCATATAGCGTGTCTATTTTAGTAAAGACGCTTTTCAGAAAATTCCACCAACGATGTTGACTGGGTTAATACATAAATTTGCACGATGAACCAATGCTTTCTTTATAATTATTGTGTGATCTTAATTTGTAATTTCAAACTTTCATTCATCATGATTCCTCACAAATTTATGTTATTTTCAAGTTTTGGCTCATGTGACCATGATATTCTAGACGGATACGAGAAACTGATTCATGTGAATTGTCTTACCTTAGCATATAATATGATTTGCAAAGCCTCTTGCTTCCTCTCGCTAAATTTTTTTGTTGGAAATTTTAATGTAAAATATGTTTATTATCGTTGTTGTGACAAGATAAGAAAATTTTCAAGATTTATTCAAATTCATTTCACCCTTGTTGCCCTTGATGAAGGGGACTTCTTCATTTACTAGGAGTGATGATCTGAATCATTTGGTTGACAAAAAGACAAAACGACAGAAAAAAAAAATATATGGACTGATATGGAGTCACCGGGTGAAATTGGCTCAGTCAGACAAGATTTTATGGAAAAATCCTTTGCTTATGGGTGCAATTCTACTACAAATTGGAAGAAAAGAGAAAACAACAGTTGAGATGATTTGTCTATTTCGATGATCATTTCATCTGTTAAAGGAATTTTGGGATAAAACAAATGATTTTCTGACATGTACGACAGTGAAGGTCAAAAATTTTAAATGCAACCCTTCTTATTGTTTTTAGTTTCTTCGTTGGGATTCTATTTATGCCTTATCTATGGGATGTGGCAATCATGGTAAAGTATTTGAATATAAAAAATTAAGGGCTTATTCCTTTGATTTTAAATTATTCAGATATGATTAAAAAAGATAATTCCTATTAGTTTATAGTTGATGAAGATAACTCCTATCACTTTGTAATTGGTGGGGCCAAGTCGTGTATCAGAATTCAATTGGGAACAAAGAAGAGTAGAGGTTTTCGGGAGAATTGCCAAAAAAATCATAAACTTATTGGAGTTGTGTCAATTTAGTCCTAAATCCTTTTTTTTTACCGATTCAGTCTTAAATCTTTTGCGATTGTGCCAATTGAGCCCATCCGGCCAAATTTGGCCGGTCAGAGCTGACGTGGAAGCCGGCCGGCGCCGGCGATAATATTTTAATAATTTTTTTTATTATTTTCCGAATTTTTTATTGTTTTTTTAAATTTTTCTGTTTTTTTCTTTTCTTTTTTTTCTCTCCCTCCCCTCCCCCCCGCCGGCGGCAGTGGCCGGCCAGCTCCGACGAGGCTGCCGGCCACTGCACGAGGGCCGCGAAGCCTCGCGCGGCGGCCAGTGAGGGTCACGGCCCCGTCAGACCGGCCACCCTCGCCGCGCCTCGCCCAGACCAGGGCGAGGCCTGGGGGCCGCGGCGAGGCAGCCTCGCCATGGCCTGGCCGTGGGCGAAGGCGGCCTGCCCGCCGGCCGGCGAGGCCATGGCAACCTTCGCCCAGGCCCGCCATGGCCTCGCCGGCCGCGGGCGAGGCCGCCTTCGCCGCGGCCAGGCCATGGCGAGGCCGACCTCGCCCAGATCTGGGCGAAGCCGGGGGCCGCGACCCTCACCATCGGGGCCCTTCACCCAGATCGGGGCGAAGCCGCCTCGCCGGCGGCCGGCCTCGCCCAGATCTGGGCGAAGCCGGGCCGCGACCCTCGCCAGCAACCCCCAGGTCTGGGCGAGGTCGCCGGCGAGGGCTTCGCGGCCCTCGCGCAGTGGCCGGCAGCCTCGTCGGCGGTGGCCGGCCACTGCCGGCGCCGGGGGGGAGGGGAGGAGAGGGAGAAAAAAGAAAAAGAAAGAAACAGAAAAATTTAAAAATCAATAAAAAAATCAAAAAAATAATTTAAAAAATCAAAAAATTATTAAAAATTATTAAATATTGTCGCCAGCGCCGGCCGGCGTCCATGTCCAGCTTCCGGCCGGCTAAATTTGACCGGATGGACTCAATTGACACAATACCAAAAGGTTTAGGACTGAATTGGTCAAAAAAAAGGTTTAAGACTGAATTGGCACAACCCCAATAGGTTTAAGACTTTTTTTGGCAATTCTCCCGTTCATTAAATATAAACCCATGCTACTTTTTCTTAATAATGTGTTGAGCCACTTTTAACAACCAACAGTATACGCATGCCTAGAGTGCAATATGCATGAATTTAATTTCTTTAGCCAAAAAGCAATTGATTTGTATTCATTATCATCCATTGTCATATGACCCAACCATTATAATTATCCATTGTTATATGACCCGAAAGATAGAAAACTAAATATTCTATAATTACTTACTTGTTAGAAGTTCTCAAATTATTCTTCCCTATATATAGATCCAACGAGGGTGAGCCTTGCCCTACCCCTAGTGAGGCTCGACCTTCAAAAGTGGTTGGTCGCTAGCCATTGCTGAGGCTTGTCGAAAGGTCAAAGGAAAATGGAAATATATAAAGAAAGAAAAAAAAGGAAAGAATTCAAAAATTTTATAAAAATTCAAAAAATATATATAAAAATGTGAAAAAAAAAATTATTCATGTCAATTCCAACTATGCCGTGTAGGACAAGAGGTGTTGATTTGACTACCACATCAACGATTTTGGGTCAAAATTAGCTGAAATTATCAAATTGACAATTCTGAAAAGCTTTAGGATTAAATTGGCAAATCATCAAAAGGTTATGAATAAATTGGCACAATTGAAATGTTTAAGATTAAATTAGCACATTTAAAAAAATAGGATTTAATTAGTCACCATGTAATAAGTTTAGGATTTTTTGGGTAATTTTCCTGAGATTCAATAGATAAGAAATCACTTATTTAACCACTAGATTTTTTCTTACATATAATAGTTTCTGCCAAGATATAATTATTTATTTTATGACTAATTCAGGCCTTGGCAAATAAGGAGATTAACTGAAGAAAAAAAATGTGATAATCGAAAATGAACCAAAATAATAGTTTATAAACACATCATAATTTTTTGCCAGAGCCCAATGCAAGTTATTGTTATTAATGTTATGTTGTGTTATATGTTAATGTTCATTCAAATTTGACATCTAAACAGAAAATCGAGCAATGCAGGGAACTAATTATCGAAACCAAAAGAAAAAAATAAAATAAAAGTCTTATAAAAATTAGATAAATTTAAATATGAAATCCGTGATATCTTAATTCTCCTATTTGGTGGTGCATTATTAGTTATCATCCGCCAAACATGGGATTAGTAGATGTAGAACTCCGAGAACTTCTCAAGCTCGCTAAACTCAGAAATCCATTAAACCTACGAGATCTAAACGTCTCTGTTTCCCGTTCTTTACCATCCAAAATGGTCACATCCCTACCACTTTCATCAACTTGCAACAGGCTTGAAATGGCTCCTGAAGGTGCTCCTCTTTTACGAGAGGAATGCATGGATGTTCCATCCCACAGGTTCCAACTTATCATGGCTCCGTAGAGTTCTTCTCGATAAAGGTGGTTTACGATGGTGGCAAGCTGAACAAGCTACATGACAATCCCAGCTGTGCGGCATTCTTCATATGTTCATTCATCAATACACACGTAACAAATTTGTTTTAATCGAGATTGAGATGATAACAACAGCTGTGAGACTACAAACATACAGTGCTGGAGCGGAGCAAGAGAAAACAAATAAGAAAAGCGACTCTACAGAGTGATCTGCGCACCCCAAAGCTGTCGCCATTAAATTGCAGTACGGTGTAATGACCTCCTCCATCGCACCCTATAAATCGTGGCAACGTGATATAAGCCCACGGCGGAAGCAAGGACAGTGAAGAGCATGCGCCGTAAGCGCCGCAAGCGTAGCAGACAAACCCGAATTCCTGCGAGAATCTGGGCAGCGATGCATTGGTCGAGGGACGAGACGATAACGTAAAATAAGGGAGGCGGGTGGCTTTCATTATCGCCTCAGCTCTCCTCCCATGTTCTCCACACAATTTTCGACACAAGGTGGTTTGAGAAGATGTGATTCAGGAAAGCGACTCGTGACGAGGATTTCTATCTTTTGGATTCTGCTGTTTTTGTATTGCTCCAAAGTGTGATGTACCCGTCGCCAGCCAGCAACGAATGGCTAACCAGAAAAGACAGGCGCAATAACTTTTGAGTGATTCTTGTTGAGTGTTATTATTGGAACGATTACTGCCGGCGAGCTTAGCAAATGATCAACCGCCCGAATGTGGACTGCAATATCAATAATTGGTGGGGTCGACAGCGACAAGAACGATAGTTTTAACCGTCGCTTAAGTCTTCATTGTCCGGAATACCTCCAAGAGTGTTCATCAGTCTCCTCCAGAATAGGCCAAAAGGTCTCGAAGTTCATTCTGGAGAACAAAGATGCCTCATTGTATCTTCAGAGTGACTACCAACATAATCATCAGCCATCCTGGACTCTCGACCTTCACAATTCGGTTGTTACAGTAGACTTTCGAGCTTCCTCTTTTAGGTGAAGAGAGGATCATCAAAATAACATAAATCTTGATTAATTCGTTTCTTGAAGATTTAACCGGTATAGAAGATACTAGCTTTATCCTTAGCAGGTTCCCTTGGTACATAGAAAAGGCTAAAACTGGAATGACTCCAGATGCTCTGAGGTAAATGCGCAAGAACATTCTTATTTAAAGGGTAATCTTTGCACAATTTAAGAAATTTTCCTGAGCACAATGCCAACACGATGAGATTAGATTATACTGATCCGGCATATCGCTTTAGAACAACTATACTGGATGGTATCTTGTGGGTCCTCCTCATTATGTCCTATTTAGACAAAGTCAAGTGTCCTCCAAAGCTATTTGTTGAAATACAGAAACAAGGAAGACTTCGAGAAATACATGGAGCATATCGTGAGGCGGCGCAACCTTTTAGGACTTGACTCTGCTTTGCTGTCCCAAATAAGATACAACTGTGATTGGCAGCAAGCATAACAACCTCCCATGAACAGATCAGATCAACAGAGATTAATCATATCAACGGGATGGACAAGACCAACAGTTCAATCTGGAGCATGAGCGCTGCTATGCTTAAAAAGGGATAGAGAAGCAGTAATATCCAGTTGAGATAATCAATTGGTGACCTATCTACTGTAGTAAATTACAGAAGCTGAACAGGATATTGCTCTGATAGAAGATAATCAAATGAACCTAAATCCTGCCAAATTGAATGTATATCTTACATAAGTTTCGTAATTGCAATTGTTACAGAGCTTGGATATATGAAGTAAGAAGAAAATAGGAACGGTGTCCACCATGTATTTGAATATCATTTGCATTCTAAACTGTAAGTATTACACTTGCAAGTACCATGTACAAAACAGAGCTGACTAGATCATCTTCTAGATCTTGATCCTTTGCTTGGTCTATTTCTCCTGTCCCATGCAGAGGCCCAGAAAAACAGAGACATCCAGAAAAGAACTGCAAAGAAAATCTGTACACTGTCCTGAAGTCTAGATAAAGATGCTGCAACGCCTGCCCCGGATGAAGAGAAAAAATAATATGAACATCAGGTGCAGATCAATAGGCTCAAAACTCATACTTCAGCCATAGTTGCAACTCTCAGACAGTGTCACAGTATATCTAGATAGCAAACTTAATAACAACATAGATAGATCACAGATCAGAACTTTTCCAGCCCAGAATTTTGACTACAAGCATACTTGTTTTTTTGGTGCAATGAAGAGTAGCCCACTTCTCTGGCAAAGGATTCAATCCAAGCCTTTTTATCCTTTTGGGCCAATTTATCAAAGAGTAATGGGACTTCATGCAAAATAAGCCCCAAATGTCCATGCCTGCCACCCTAGAGCAAAATCCGCAAACAGAGTGATGCTAACCAAAAAATCCACAAGTTGTTCAAAATTAGCGAGGCAAGGAACAGCCAAGCATTGGTTGACCCTTAATCAAGACCCAAGAAGTCATGAAATTCATTTCCAGCTTTCATCTCCTCCTACTTGCCAATATAACGAAAAAGCCTGTTAAAAAGTTCCTCTCATGTGCGCTTCCTAAACCACTAGCCCACTTTGAAGGACAGTTAACCTTTAAATGTCTTTCCAGCAGACTCTATGATGCTTAAAGATTTTGATTCTGACTAATCACTTCCCACCACCTCCATCTGACCTAATCAGCACCAAAAAGACAAACACATCAACAACACTATCCTGCCTCTCAGAAATTTGCAGACTAACCTTTCCCACGTGCCAAGGTTTGAAGCACTATCGACGAGAAAAGAAAGCCACATGAGTCAAACATCAAAGCACTCAAACCTTGTAATGCATACTAATCTCAACTAATAACCAATCGAGAGATTTTACCCCAACTAGCATTTACTACCCCCAACATCTACATCACAAGAATAAGGTCCATACAATGAGAACTGTCTTCTATAATCTGCTATACCATTTTTATGTGGCCCATCAGTTATCACGAGTGCAAGTACTATGGACAAGCATGGACAATCATTCACATTCGAACACGAGCAACCTAATCATAATTCATTCTATACCGTGCCCAAGAACATAATAACAGCGCTTTCCAGACTAGCACTATTAATGCAAGTGATATTAAAAAAGAACACGAAAACTTTGAGCTATAATAACCTACTAAATTCTGATATTCACAGGACGTAAAGGGCGCGCCCTGTGCATATAAATGAAAGGATTTCAAATGATTTTAATTTAAGAGGACCACACAATCCGAATCAATCACCAAGCTATTCACCAAGCTATTCCAATTATAATGCTAAGAAACTAGCTAATTGAACCCAAAGCTTAACATAGTTGGCAATGGTAATGACATGAGCGACGCCCAATCATAAAGCTAAGGTCGACATACTCAGGGGCATGGAGATATAACACAAACAGACGCAAAATCGAAGATTTTATACATGAGCACATCAAAGTTAATCCAGAAAAGGAAACTTCGAGCATAGCAGAGTCAAAAGTGCATACTTCGAAGCCCACGAGAGCCAATTTCGGGCGGAGGACCGGACTCCGGCGGCGAGGGCTGACCACGAGCAGCCCCGAGGGGGCGGTGGGGGCGGGGCCGAGCGCTGGGGCTTAGAGGGGACGGCAGGGATGGACGGCCGAGATTGATTGGAGGAGACGAAGCGCGGTTGGCCTCGAAGTGGAAAGCGTGGAATGGAGAGGCGGAGATGGGGAAGGAGGAGGAGGAGGAGGAGGAGAGCAGAGGTAGTACCGAGCTCGGCGGCGGCGGCGCGTGAATCAACGCCGGAGGAGAGAGAATCGGCATTTTCTAGAGAGAGAGAGGGGGGTTGCTGCTCGATGAGATGAAAGTTTCCATTTTGTTTCGAGAGTTCGGAAGAAAACGGACTATGACACAAATACCCCCACGAATTTTTATTTATTTATTTATTTTTGTGAAAATCTCTAAGCGGGGAGAAAATATTGGCCGCAGATCGTGTGCTAGCGTGGCAAATTGAAAAGGGCTCCGGAGCACGACACGTGCCCTCTTGTGGGCCCAGAAATCAGACTTCTCTGACCAAATATTTTCTCCCACTACAGACTCTCTATCCTGCACTTCTATCCAACATGCGACTATCTCTCTCTAACCCCTTGCTGTGCACCCACCAACGACTGCCACGCACAATTGATGACCTCGGGCCGCCCCTCCGAAACATCGTGCTTTGTCTCTTCTCTAGCCATCGGCCAAGTCCTCGTTCAACGGACGAACCACTACACCGCCCTCGACAACCACCGTGCGCCGACCGACGATTGCTACACACCCACCGAAGACCATCACGCACCCACCAACGACCAGTGCGCTCGATCGAAGACCCCCAGGCCGCCCCTTTGAGACATCTCCTCTGTCTCTTCTTCTCTCTCCAAGCCGTCAACTCATGCCCTTATTCGATGGACGAACTGTTGTGTCGCCCCTGACGACCACCGCGAGCGCTAATTGACAACTCTCGCGCGCAACCGACAAACTTGCTCTTTGTTGGGTCGTGTGCCGATAAACAACTCTCGTCCTACTTTCTCCCTCTCTACGTGCCTGATTTGCCATTTCTCTCCTTCGGTATAAAATTTTTTTTGGCCTAACAAGTCTAATCTCTGGGCCCACAAGAGGGCACCACGTGTCGTGCTCTGGAGCCCCTTCCAATTTGCCACACTGACACATGATCTGCAACTAGTATTTTCCCCTAAGCGGGGGCTCTTCTCTTGAGGAATTTTGTTGACGTGAAAATTTTTAATTCTCAAAATAAAAAAAAATAGAAATACATTTGGTACCGATAAAAAAATTTATTTCTTTTTTTCTTGACACTAGTCGGATACAGTGGGCGGTGGGCAATGGGCGGCGAGCGATCTCCAAGAAATAAGTTTTTAGAAATTATTCGTAGAAATAAGAAGTTATTTTTTTTATTTCTCATTTCTATTTTAAATTTATTTTTGGAATAACTTTCTAATATGGGGAATAAAAACACTAGTGAACGTTACTAAACGGTCTATTATATAGAACAAAAGAATAAAAGAACAGCAAAATTGGAATAAAAACAAACAGGCCCTAATTTGCTCCGGCAAATTTTTATCGGAAAGAATCGCTTTATACATCATTTCTTTCCATTGCATGATTTCCTTGCAATCCCATACATTTTTACAAATGATAAATTTCACAAAAAATCTCAAATTGATATGTTTATGATAAATTTATCTCAAATTAATTTTTTGATTACCAAAAAATTCAAACTAGTATACCTATAATAAATTTACCTTGAATGACCATAAAAAACCTTAAACTCACACCCTCCATTAAATTAGATTAATATCACAAAAAATACAAAACCGGTACAACTATGACAAATGAAGAGTAAAATCTCAAACCGATATATCAATCGACTATCATGTGTCATTCAACTCAGCAATTTGATAGTAAAATTTAATAGAAAATAACATGGGGTAAATTTGTCACAAGTGTACCGATTTGAAGTAAATTTTTCAGGTATCAACACTCCAATTAAAATTTCTCTAAACATGATTTTTTGTCCGTATCAATTTGCTTACAGAGAAAATTTAAAAGTACCGCCAAATCTTGGATTAAAAGTGGACCGGGAAACGTGAAGCCCAACAAAGAAAAAAAAATTAATGAAAGCCAAGCTGACATACTGCCAATTAATTACAACAATTGCAGGGGGACGCTGTCAATGGATCGATTCCTCTATTTTTCTTCTCGATAGGCAAAGTTGGATTTATTGCAAGAAGCGATATTGCGTTTTGCTAACCAAACTAATCATCTTCAGAGATCAACATTCACATTAGTCGAAAAACGAGAAACGGCTCAAGCTAACTAATGACTAAAGTTCTATTTGTTTCGCAGAAAAATAGACTATATTAAAAATACTTTCTTAAAATTGATCACATTTATCATTTGTAGAAACGAACGAACGAACGAACAAAAAATATTTTTATGATTCACAGAAATTATTAGACGAAAATCGCCATTGATAATAAAAAAAATTTATTAACTTGTTATTTGAAGTAATATGTACAATCATCTTCAGTAAAATGTTTTTCAAATAATTCATTTTTTTGAAAGACAAACGAAATTGTTTTCCAAATTAGTAAGGAGGGATATTATAATTGACCATTATTCTCGCTCTTTTGTATTTCTTTTCGTTATTGGTAATTTGGTGCCCTTTTTCTCGAAATATTTTTATGATTTTCAATATACACCATTTGAAGTTGCATTGTCCCGTGTGGAGAAGTGCAATTCACAATAACAAGTCGAGTTTATTCACGCATCATGCTAGATCAAGAAGGCCTTTTCCCCAATGAAATTATACTCTCTTGTACGATGGACTCACTAGATTGCGACACTCATTACATGCGTGGGATATCTTCGGGGACCTCGTCGGCATGGTAGGCTGTTTGTTTTTTATGTCGTGTGACTTGCTTCCCAAATAAATTTACTTGACTAGTCTTTCAATTAATTATATATGCTGATTTGCAATGGTATGGTATCTATCAAATATCCAAACTACCCCGGCCTTATTAATATTAGCAAACACTATGGTTTCGTTTGTTTCATGAAAAACAACTTCTTGGAAAATATTTTCCTAATTTTTCAACATTGACAGAAAATGGATAACTTGAAGAAAACATTTTCCATCAAAAGAAAAAAAAAATCTTCTAAAATAGGGTAAATTGTTTTCCACATTTCAAGATGAGGAAAATATTTTCCTCACTCACTTTTACTTATTTCACACCCCATGTAAGCATTTCCACCTTTTTTTCATTTAAAAATTTTCGAATTTTTATTTTTTTCCTTTTCCCTTTTATCTTTTTCTCTCTCTCCTTTTTTTTTTTACTTTTGTCTTGGCTAGTCGTTGGCCACGATGACGGCCAATGACCGGCCACAAGCAAGCCTCGAGCTCGCTGGCCTTGGGCAAGGCTCACCCAATCAACGGCAAGCCAAGTAAGCAACCTTGGTCATTGATAAAAATCATTTTTAACAAATAAAAAATATTTAAAAAGAATGCATGAAGGAAAAGATTTTCCTCATTGAACTAAAGAAAATATTTTTCATTTTATTTTCAAGTTTTAGCTGAACATCATAAAATAAACACATTGTCTTGAAAAATATATTCATGGCAAAATTTTTATTTTAAATGCTACATTCTCCGTTATACGAACGGAGTCTATATCTTTACTTGATTAGTTTAACTTTACAAGTTATTAGAGAAAGGTATTTATACCCAAATAATATACATTTCTGCATTAGAAAGGAAATTAGTTATCTTAGAGAATATGAATAATATCTAATTATATTTCTAAGGATATTAAAAATTTTATTCTCCATAAATCTCCATAAATCTCCATAAATATACTTCATCGCCTCTCTCTCCCAAGCCTCCGCCTCACGACGCAAACGCAGAATATGGAAGTGGAAGGACAGACCACCGACGATTATGGGAGCAACGTCGTTGACCCCCGAAGGGCTCCCCTTCTCGACATGGGCGACGAGTTCAAGGTTTGGTCGTTCTACGAAGCCCTTGCGGCAGAATTCGTCGCCGCTCTTCTCTCGCTTTACATCTCCGTCTATGTCGCCGTCACCGCTGCGACTTCGGACGGCGTCGCCTCCATCGCGTGGGCATTATTCGGAGGTGGCTTGTCATTGGTGCTCCTCTGTTGCACTGCCGGCTTATCTGATACGAGTTCAAAACCCTTGTTCAACCCAGCAGCGACGTTCGGGCTATTCGTGGCGGGGAGGATCAGCTTGAACAAGGCGGCGGCGCACATGACCGCGCAGTCCTTGGGCGCCGTCTGCGGTGTCGTTTTGGCGAAGGCAACCATGAGGACCGACTACGACTCGCTCGGCGGGGGTGCCGACTTGGTGGCTCCGGGCTACGGCAAGGGCACGGCTTTGATTGCCGACGATCTCGGCGCTTTGTTGCTGATGTTCACCGTGGTAGCGAGAACTTCGTCTTTCCTTTTCTTTTCTTTTTTTTATGTGATTAGGTAACCCTTTTTAAAATAAAAAGGTTACGTGCTGTTGACTGGTTGACGTTCGTTCGTGAATGTGATGAACAGTGGCTTTTCTGGTGGTTTGGGACCCTCGTGGGGGCACTTGGAGGAGCGGCGGCGAATCGCCAGCGATCCTGCATTCATATGGCTCGCTCTTCACCAGTCTACCAACCCCAGCCATTACCATGCCGGAGGACCTCCCCGGGCACTTGCTCCGCGACCCCCCGAGGGACGCCCCCGCCACGATCCCCCGCCTTCACCAGACTATCCAGCCCCAACCATTACCGTGCGGGACCCTCGAGCGACGCCAGCCGCGACCCCCGGTCTTCACCGGACTACCCGGCCCTAACCGTTACCATGCAGGACCTCCGCCTCCATCCCCCGAGGAATGCCCGCCTTGACCACCCCGCCAGCCTCCTCCAGAGAGACCTCCCGTTGAAAGTCCACCTTGACCGCCTTGACTGCACCGCCAAGCCCCGGTCGAAGGCCCGCCACCGCATTCCCCCGAGGGAGCTCCGCTTGGACCTCCCTGAAGCCCTCTTCCGCAGACAACCCCCGTTGAACGCCCACGGCCTCCCCCAAGGGGNAAAATTCAAACTAGTATACCTATAATAAATTTACCTTGAATGACCATAAAAAACCTTAAACTCACACCCTCCATTAAATTAGATTAATATCACAAAAAATACAAAACCGGTACAACTATGACAAATGAAGAGTAAAATCTCAAACCGATATATCAATCGACTATCATGTGTCATTCAACTCAGCAATTTGATAGTAAAATTTAATAGAAAATAACATGGGGTAAATTTGTCACAAGTGTACCGATTTGAAGTAAATTTTTCAGGTATCAACACTCCAATTAAAATTTCTCTAAACATGATTTTTTGTCCGTATCAATTTGCTTACAGAGAAAATTTAAAAGTACCGCCAAATCTTGGATTAAAAGTGGACCGGGAAACGTGAAGCCCAACAAAGAAAAAAAAAATTAATGAAAGCCAAGCTGACATACTGCCAATTAATTACAACAATTGCAGGGGGACGCTGTCAATGGATCGATTCCTCTATTTTTCTTCTCGATAGGCAAAGTTGGATTTATTGCAAGAAGCGATATTGCGTTTTGCTAACCAAACTAATCATCTTCAGAGATCAACATTCACATTAGTCGAAAAACGAGAAACGGCTCAAGCTAACTAATGACTAAAGTTCTATTTGTTTCGCAGAAAAATAGACTATATTAAAAATACTTTCTTAAAATTGATCACATTTATCATTTGTAGAAACGAACGAACGAACAAAAAAATATTTTTATGATTCACAGAAATTATTAGACGAAAATCGCCATTGATAATAAAAAAATTTATTAACTTGTTATTTGAAGTAATATGTACAATCGTCTTCAGTAAAATGTTTTTCAAACAATTCATTTTTTTGAAAGACAAACGAAATTGTTTTCCAAATTAGTAAGGAGGGATATTATAATTGACCATTATTCTCGCTCTTTTGTATTTCTTTTCGTTATTGGTAATTTGGTGCCCTCTTTCTCGAAATATTTTTATGATTTTCAATATACACCATTTGAAGTTGCATTGTCCCGTGTGGAGAAGTGCAATTCACAATAACAAGTCGAGTTTATTCACGTATCATGCTAGATCAAGAAGGCCTTTTCCCCAATGAAATTATACTCTCTTGTACGATGGACTCACTAGATTGCGACACTCATTACATGCGTGGGATATCTTCGGGGACCTCGTCGGCATGGTAGGCTGTTTGTTTTTTATGTCGTGTGACTTGCTTCCCAAATAAATTTACTTGACTAGTCTTTCAATTAATTATATATGCTGATTTGCAATGGTATGGTATCTATCAAATATCCAAACTACCCTGGCCTTATTAATATTAGTAAACACTATGGTTCTGTTCGTTTCGTGAAAAACAACTTTCTGAAAAATATTTTCCTAATTTTCTGACATTGACAGAAAATGAACAACTTGGAGAAAACATTTTCCATCAAAGGAAAAAAAAAAACTCTTCTAAAATAAGGTAAATTGTTTTCCACATTTCAAGATGAGGAAAATATTTTCCTCACTCACTTTTTCTTATTTCACACCCCATGTAAACATTTCCACCTTTTTTTTCATAAATTTTTTTTCAATTTTTTAATTTTTTTTTTCTCTCTTTTTTTTTTTTTTTTTAAACTTTTGTCTTGGCTAGTCGTCAGCCACGATGACGGCCAATGAAAGGCCACAAGTAAGCCTCAAGCTTGCTAGCCTTGAGCAAGGCTCACCCAATCAATGACGAGCCAAGTAAGTAGCCTTGGTCGCTAATAAAAATCATTTTTAAAAAATAAAAAAAATATTTTCCCTCGTTGAACTAAGAAAAATATTTTTTACTTTATTTTCAAGTTTTAGCCGAACATCAGAAAATAAGCACATTGTCTTGAAAAATAGATTCATGGAAAATATTTTTTTTAAAACGCTATATTTTCCGTGATACGAACGGAATCTATATCTTTACTTAATTAGTTTAACTTTACAAGTTATTAGAGAAAGGTATTTATACTCAAATAATATGCATTAGAAAGGAAATTAGTTATCTTAGAGAATCATGAATAATATCTAATTATATTTCTAAGGATATTAAAAAAATTATTCTCCATAAATCTCCTTAAATATACTTCATCGCCTCTCTCTCCCAAGCCACCGCCTCCGCCTCTGCCTCACGACGCAAATGCAGAATATGGAAGTGGAAGGACAGACCTCCGACGATGATGGAAGCAACGTCATTGACCCCCGAAGGGCTCCTCTCCTCGACATGGGCGACGAGTTCAAGGTTTGGTCGTTCTACGAAGCCCTTGCGGCAGAATTCGTCGCGGCTCTTCTCTCGCTTTACATCGCCGTCTATGTCGCCGTCACCGCTGTGACTTCCGACGGCGTCGTCTCCATCGCGTGGGCACTATTCGGAGGCGGCTTGTCATTGGTGCTCATCTGTTGCACTGCCGGCTTATCTGATACGAGTTCAAAACCCTTGTTCAACCCAGCAGCGACGTTCGGGCTTTTCGTGGCGGGGAGGATCAGCTTGAACAAGGCGGCGGCGCACATGACCGCGCAGTCCTTGGGTGCCGTCTGCGGTGTCGTTTTGGCGAAGGCAACCATGAGGACCGACTACGACTCGCTCGGCGGGGGTGCCGACTTGGTGGCTCCAGGCTACGGCAAGGGCACGGCTTTGATTGCCGACGATCTCGGCGCTTTATTGCTGATGTTCACCGTGGTAGCGAGAACTTCGTCTTTCCTTTTCTTTTCTTTTTTTATGTGATTAGGTGTTGGGGGGAACCCGGTTTCAATTTCTCCAATAGCTAAATTTAATTCAGGATCAATTTCTCCCCCGACAAACTAGACGGACCAAAACCAACTTAGCCTCAACAACAACCAGCAACAACAACCAGCTAATATATTTTCACGATATGCAAATATAATGCGGAGATAATAAGAAAACAAGGCCAACAAGAACACCAAAGATTTAACGTGGAAAACCCAACCGGGAAAAACCACGGACCGCCCAAAAAAAATTCCACTAATCACAAAGAATAGCAGGATACACCAATTATACTTCTCTAGTCACACACTAGAGGATCAACGTCAATATTACAACCACAGTTTCTCATCACAAAGATGAATCAACAAATTCGGAGCCCGAAAAATTTAACCGCAATTGGAGAATTCGGAGGCGATTCTTGACGAACGAAGACCATCAACTCGTAGCCATCGGTCTCGCGAACAACATACTCGAATTTGAGCAAATTCCGTCGACGTCTTGCCTTCGAAACGTGATCACAAAGATCTCTCCTCTTTCTTTTCTTTCTTCTCTGCGCTCTCTGGTGGCTGTTTTCTCTTCTTCGAATTCTGTACGTGGAGCACCCACTAAAAACTGAACACAGCAGTTTCTTCTTTTTCTTTTTCTTGACCGTTTCCTTCTTTTTTTTCTTTTTTTTCTTTTTTTATTCTGGCTGGGCCCCCACAAGAGGTGGACCTAGTCAACAAATCTCCCCCTCCACCTCATGTGGGAAATTCCATCATGCCCATTTTTCTTCTACAAAAGTCAAGCTTCATTATGGGCAATACTTTGGTCATCATATCTGATCTATTATCATCGGTATGGACTTTCTCTAGTAGGAAGAGCTTCTCTTCTAACTTTTCTCGAATCCAATGATACCTCACATCAACATGCTTCGATCTTGAATGCAATACCGGATTCTTGCTGAGATGGATAGCACTCATGCTATCACAATATAAAACAAACTTCTCTTGCTTTAAGTCCAACTCTTGTAGAAATTTTTGCATCCACAAGAGTTCTTTAGCTCCTTCAGTAATGGCAATATACTCTGCTTCAGTTGTGGATAAAGCAATACATTTTTGTAATCTTGATTGCCATGAGACAGCTCCCCCTGCAAAAATCATCATATAACCCGATGTGGATTTTCGAGAATCAATATCACCAGCATAATCAGCATCCGAGTAGCCACTCAACTCAGGCTTTCCATTTCCATAACACAAGCAAAGTTTAGAAGTCCCTCTAAGATACCTTAAAATCCATTTAACAGCGGTCCAATGCTTCTTACCTGGATTTGAGAGAAACTTACTCACGACGCCAACTGCATGAGCAATATCGGGTCTTGTACAAACCATGGCATACATCAAACTACCTACAGCCGATGCATAGGGAATTTTCTTCATCTCTTCCTTCTCT
>MU090692.1:0-22003 GCA_014858505.1 Corymbia citriodora subsp. variegata | reverse complement strand
AGTGAAGTGAGATAATGAGAAGAATTTGACTTTGTAAGGAGAAGAAGATATAGTGAAGCTCAAAAATATTTTCAATTTTCTCTCCCACTTTTATTTCCACACCTTATCCAAACAGACTACTAGAGGAATTTCTAAAGATATATTTCCACATCGCTGATCGATATTCTTGATGTTCATCTTGACTATGTATAGTTTATATGAATTTTTTCCTACCTTTTTCATGTTCTTGCTTTCAGAAAGTTTCGATCAAGAATTCTTTAGAGGTGCTTCTTCAATTTAAATATTTGTCTCCCATTAAATTAGTTCTCAATAATTTAACTTTATGGATAATATTTAACATTTTCATATAGTCTGTGAATTAATTTGAACATATATAAAGAGTTCAAAATTAAAGTCCATTGGAAAAGCTCAACCAAATAGAGCTTATTTTGACCCAAGGGCTTACCTAAAGCCATTTAGGGCTTTTTTAGGTTTCCGTTGCCCCCCCTTCCCCTCTCCGTCTCTACTCGTCCCCTTTTTGTCCTCCTCCCTACCCTCTCGTCTTTGCTCCTCCACTCTTCATTTCTCCGTCTTTGCTCGTCCCCTCTCCATCTCTTCGGACATGGATAATGGAACAAAAGCAAGTGCTTTTATAGGTCATTATTTTGGTGTCATGGAGGGTCATCGCGCTCTTCTGCAGGGTTATCTAAGAAACGACACTGTCTTCCAATATAGGGAAAACATATTCATCAGCCTGACTACCATTATGGCATTTTTCAACGCATTGCCTCCGTTCATCGTAGATAATGCCAAAATTGTGACTCATGGTTTACTGGACAACATGTCCGATAACGCCAACGATTTAATATCAAGATTTAACATTTACGTGTACCGTATGATTTAAAATTATTTTGTAAATGATTTTGAGATTATTGAATACCGTAGATAACACCAACGTAATGCACTTGATTCATGATTTATCGGATACACGTTAGGTTCTTTACTTGGTTTCTTTGTCTTTGCTCATCCCCTTTTTATCCTCCCCCCTCCCCTCTCGTCTCTGCTCCTCCACTCTTCGTCTTTGCTCGTCCCCTCTTCGTCTCTTCGGACATGGATAATAGCACAAGAGCAAGTACTTTTGTAGGTCATTATTTTGATGTCATGGAGGGTCATCACGCCCTTCTATAGGGTTATCTAAGAAACAATACTGTGTTCACTCCTCTACTCTCCGGCTCTGCTCATCGCTTAGGTTTTTGTTCACTCATCTCTGTCTATGCTCATCTGTTTCTTCGCTCTCCAGCTTTGCTGGTCACTTAGCTTTCTGTTCAGAGATGGAAGATGGCATAAGAGTGGACACCTTTGTGGGCCACTACTTTGGTATCATGGAAGAAGCACAACAGCGCGGCCTTCTGCAAGGTTTTCTTAGAAATGACACCATGATCCAACATTTGGAAAACATAATCATCGGGCCGAATGCCATTTTAGTATTTTACAATGCATTGGCGTCATGCAACGTACACTACACCAACGTAATGCACCTGAGAGCAAGATTACCGGAGAATGTGTTTAGCGTCAAGGATGTAGGGGTTTATGGTAATCATCTACCCCAAGGAGGACAAGTCGTGGCAGAGTTTGCCCAGATGTTCTTGTTGTTGTATCTCTCGGCGGAAATTCAATTTCAAATCTTAAGCTCACGCTTCCAAACCTTTGAGCTAACAAGACAAAGAGCCACTCTGAATACTCTGGCTAGAGCACACAATGCTTTGGCTTTAGCACATGTGGCATTGGCACCTACGCAAAATGTCTTGACAGTAGACCGGAATGTACTAGCACAATTAGAGGTCATGGCAAACCAGACGGCCGCAGGAGCTCAGCAAGCAGAGGTCGCGATGAACCAGGTGGTCATTATAGTGGCGTAGGCAGAGAACACTGCGAAAACATTCGTGGCCCAAGCGACCACAGCGTGGAACACCACGGACCAGGGGAGCGCTTAGCACAACAGGCCCTGGCAAGCTAAAGTTCAAATTGCAAGGCCTTATTTTGGCCTAAGGGTATCCTAAGCCATTTAGGGTTTCTGTCATCCCCCTCCCTCTCCGTCTCTACGCTCGTCCGTCTCTGCTCGTCGCTTAGGTTTCTGTTCACTCCTCTCCGTCTCTCATCTACGTCTTTGCTCGTCCGTCTCTCCGCTCTCCAGCTCTACTCGTCACTTAGCTTTCTGTTCAGAGATGGAAGATGGCACAAGAGTGGACACCTTTGTGGGCCACTACTTTGGTATCATGGAAGAAGCACAGCAGCGCGGCCTTCTACAAGGTTTTCTTAGAAATGACACCATGATCCAACATTTGGAAAACATTCTCATCAGGCCAAATGCCATTTTAGCATTTTACAATGCATTGGCGTCATGCAACGTACACTACACCAACATAATGCACCTGAGAGCAAGATTACCGGAAAATGTGTTTAGCGTCAAGGATGTAGGGGTCTACGGTAATCATCTACCCCAAGGAGGACAAGTCGTGGCAGAGTTTGCCCAGATGTTCTTGTTGTTGTATCTCCCGGCGGAAATTCAATTTCAAATCTTAAGCTCGTGCTTCCAAACCTTCGAGCTAACAAGACAAAGAGCCACTCTGAATACTCTGGCTAGAGCACGCGATGCTTTAGTTTTAGCACATGTGGCATTAGCAACTACGCAAAATGCCTTGACAGTAGACCAAAATGTACTAGCACAATTAGAGGTCATGGCAAACCAGACGGCCGTAGGAGCTCAGCAAGCAGAGGTCGCGATGAACCAGGTGGTCATTATAGTGGCGTAGGCAGAGAACACTGCAAAAACATTTGTAGCCCAAGCGACCACAACGTGGAACACCACGGACTAGGGGAGCGCTTAACACAACAGGCCCTAGTAGGCTAAAGTTCAAATTGCGATGCCTTGTTTTGCCCCAAGGGTATTCTAAGCCATTTAGGATTTCTGTCATCCCCCTCCCTCTCCGTCTCTACGCTCGTCTGTCTCTGCTCGTCGCTTAGGTTTCTATTCACTCATCTCCGTCTCTCATCTACGTCTTTGCTCATCCGTCTCTCCACTCTCCAGCTCTGCTCGTCACTTAGCTTTCTATTCAAAGATGGAAGATGGCACAAGAGTGGACACCTTTGTGGGCCACTACTTTGGTATCATGGAAGAAGCATAGCAGCGCGGCCTTCTGCAAGGTTTTCTTAGAAATGGCACCATGATCCCACATTTGGAAAATATCCTCATCGGGCCGAATGCCATTTTAGCATTTTACAATGCATTGGTACCATGCAACGTACACTACACCAACGTAATGCACCTGAGAGCAAGATTACCGGAGAATGTGTTTAGCGTCAAGGATGTAGGGGTTTACGGTAATTATCTACCCCAAGGAGGACAAGTTATGGCAGAGTTTGCCCATATGTTCTTGTTGTTGTATCTCCCGGCGGAAATTCAATTTCAAATCTTAAGCTCGCGCTTCCAAACCTTCGAGCTAACAAGACAAAGAGCCACTCTGAATACTCTGGCTAGAGCACGCGATGCTTTGGCTTTAGCACAGGCATTGGCAGCTACGCAAAATGCCTTGACAGTAGACCAGAATGTACTAGCACAATTAGAGGTCATGGCAAACCAGACGGCCGCAGGAGCTCAGCAAGCAGAGGTTGCGGTGAACCAGATGGTCATTATAGTGGCGTAGGCAGAGAACACTGCGAAAACATTCGTAGCCCAAGCGATCACAGCGTGGAACACCATGGACCAGGGGAGCGCTTAGCACAACAGGCCCTGGCAGGCTAAAGTTCAAATTGCGAGGCCTTATTTTGGCCCAAGGGTATCCTAAGCCATTTAGGGTTTCTATTGTTCCCCTCCCTCTCCGTCTCTACGGTCGTCCGTCTCTGCTCGTCGCTTAGGTTTCTGTTCACTCCTCTCCGTCTCTCATCTACGTCTTTACTTGTCCGTCTCTCCACTCTCTAGCTCTGCTCGTCACTTAGCTTTCTGTTCAGAGATGGAAGATGGCACAAGAGTTGGCACTTTTGTGGGCCACTACTTTGATATCATGGAAGAAGCACAATAGCGCAGCCTTCTACAAGGTTTTCTTAGAAATGACACCATGATCCGACATTTGAACAACATCCTTATCGAGCCGAATGCCATTTTAGCATTTTACAATGCATTGGCGCCATGCAACGTGCACTACACCAATGTAATGCACCTGAGAGCAGGAATACCGGAGGATGTGTTTAGCATCAAGGTTGTAGGGGTTACAGTAATCATCTACCCTAAGGAGGACAAGTCGTGACAGAGTTTGCCCAGATGTTCTTGTTGATGTATCTTCCGGCGGAAAATCAATTTTAAATCTTAACCTCACACTTCCAAACCTTCAAGATGATAAGACAAAGAGTCACCCTAAATGCTTTCTGAAACACGCGATGCTTTGGATGTAGCACAATAAGCATTGGCAGCCACGCAAGATGCCTTGACAACAGATTAGAACACACTGACAAACCTGGATGCCATGGCAAACAAGGCGGCCGCAAGAGCTTAATAAGCAGGGGTCGTGATGAACAAGGCGGCCATTGTAGCGGTGCAGGCAGAGAATGCTGCACAGGTGACCACAGCGTAGAACACCACAATCCAGGCGAGTGCGTTAGCACAGTAGGCCTTGGCAGGCCAGAACAACTTGGCGATCAGCCTAGGAGACGCGGAGAATCAAGCGGCTGCAACAAGTCATCTCTACTCCTCCACTCTCCGTTTCTCTGTCTCTGTTCATCCCCTTTTCGTCTCTTCAGACATGGATAATGGCACAAGAATAGGTATTTTTATAGGTTACTATTTTGGTGTCATGGAGGGTCACCGCGCCTTTCTACAGGGTTATCTAAGGAACGGCACTATGTTCCAACGTGGGGACAACATCTTCTTCAGCCTGACTACCATTCTTAGCATTTTTCAACGCATTGCCTCCATTCACCGTAGATAACGCCAACGTAATACACTTGACTCATGGTTTACCGGACAATGTGTCCGATAACGCCAACGATTTAATGTCAAGATTTAAAATCTATGTGTACTGTATGATTTAAAATTATTTTATAAATGATTTTGAGATTATTGGATATTGTAGATAACACCAACGTAATGTACTTGACTCATGGTTTATCGGATACACATTAGGTTCTTCACATGGTTTCTCTGTCTTTGCTTGTCCCCATTCTGTCGTCCATCCTCCTCTCTCGTCTCTGCTCCTTTACTTTTCATCTCTGCTTGTCCGCTCTCCGTCTCTTCGGACATGGATAATAGCACATGAGCAGGTACTTTTGTAGGTTACTATTTTAGTGTCATGGAGGGTCATCGCGCCCTTCTGTAGGGTTATCCAAGGAACGATACTGTGTTCACTCCTCTGCTTTCCGGCTTTGCTCGTCGCTTAGGTTTCTATTCACTCCTCTCCGTCTCTACGCTCTCCGGCTTTACTCGTCGCTTAGTTTTTTATTCAGAGATGGAAGATGGCACAAGAGTGGGCACCTTTGTGGGCTACTACTTTGGTATTATGGAAGAAGCACAGCAGTGCGGCATTCTGCAGGGATTTCTTAGAAATAACACCATGATCCAACATTTGGACAACATCCTCATCGAGCCGAATGCCATTTTTGCACTTTATAATGCATTGGCGCCATGCAACATGCACTACACCAACGTAATGCATCTGAAAGCATGATTACCGGAGCATGTGTTTAGCGTTAAGATTGTAGGGGTTTACGGTAATAATCTATTCCAAGGAGGACAAGTCGTGGCAGAGTTTGCCCAGATATTCTTGTTGCTGTATCTTCCAACGGAAAATCAATTCCAAATTTTGAGCTCACGCTTCCAAACCTTCGAGTTGACAAGACAAAAAACTACCCTGAATGCTTTAGGTGAAGTGCGCGATGCTTTGGCTGTAACACAGGCTGCATTGACAGCCACGCAAGATACCTTGACAGCAGACCAGAACGCACTGGCACAACTAGAAGCCATGACAAACCAGGCGACCGCAAGAGCTTAGCAAGCAGAGGTCGCAGTGAACCAGGTAGCCATTGCAGCGGAGCAAGCAGAGAACATTGCCCAGGCATTCGTAGCCCAGGCAACCACAACGCGAAACACCATAGTCCAAGCAAGCATATTAACATAGTAGGCATTGGCAAGTTAGAACAACTTGGCGACCAGCCTAGGAGACGCGGAGAACCAAGCGACTGCAAAAGGCCGTCTCTACTCCTCCACTCTCTGTTTCTCTATCTCTGCTCATCCCCTCTACGTCTCTTCAGACAAGGATAATGGCACAAGAGCATGTACTTTTGTAGGTGATTATTTTGGTGTCATAGAGGGTCAACGCGCCTTTTTGCAGGGTTATTTAAGGAATGACACTGTGTTCCAATATAGGGACAACATCTTCTTCGGCCCGACTACCATTATGGCATTTTTCAATGCATTGCCTCCGTTCACCATAGATAACACCAACGTAATGCACTTGACTTATGGTTTATCGGACAATGTGTTTGATAACCCCAATGATTTAATGTCAAGATTTAAAATCTACGTGTACCGTATGATTTAAAATTATTTTGTAAATGATTTTGAGATTATCGGATACCGTAGATAGCACCAACGTAATGCACTTGACTCATGGTTTATCGAATACACATTAGGTTCTTGACATGGTTTCTTCGTCTTTGCTCGTCCCTTTTCTGTCGTCCACCCTCCCCTCTCGTCTCAACTCCTCCACTCTTCGTCTCTGCTCGTTTGCTCTCCATCTCTTTGGACATGGATAATAGCACAAGAGCAAGTATTTTTGTAGATCACTATTTTGGTATCATGAAGGGTCATCACGCCCTTCTGTAGGGTTATTTAAGGAACAATATTGTGTTCACTCCTATTCGTCTCTACTCGTATGTCTCTCTGCTCGTCGCTTAGCTTTCTGTTCAGAGATGGAAGATAGCACGAGAGTGGGCACCTTTATGAGCCACTACTTTGGTATCATGGAAGAAGCACAGCAGCGCGGCCTTCTGCAAGGATTTCTTAGAAATGCCACAATGATCCAACATTTGGACAACATTCTCATTAGGCCGAATGCCATTTTAACATTTTATAATGCATTGGCGCTATGCAACATACATTACACCAATGTAATGCACCTCACAACAGGATTACCGGAAAATATGTTTAGCGTCAAGGTTGTAGGGGTTTACAATAATCATGTACCTCAAGGAGGACAAGTTGTGACAGAGTTTACCCACATGTTCTTGTTGATCTATCTTCCGGCGGAAAATCAATTCTAAATCTTGAGCTCGCGCTTCCAAACATTCGAGCGAACAAGACAAAGAGCCATCATGAATGCTTTAGCTAAATGGTAATCACTTACTTTTGTAGGTTACTATTTTGGTGTCATGGAGGGTCACCGCCCCTTTTTGCAGGGTTATCTAAAGAACGACACTATGTTCCAATATGGGGACAACATTTTCTTTGGCCCGACTACAATTATGGCATTTTTCGAAACATTACCTCCGTTCACCGTAGATAACGCCAATGTAATGTACTTGACTCATGGTTTACCAGACAATGTGTCCGATAACAGCAACGATTTAATGTCAAGATTTAAAATCTACGTGTACTATATGATTTAAAATGATTTTGTGATTATCATTTCACTCCTTTGCTCAACCCTTAGGTTTCTGTTCACTCTTTTCCGTCTCTGCTCCGTCTCTACTTGTTCGTCTCTCCGCTCTTTGGCTCTACTTGTCGCTTAGCTTTCAGTTTAGAGATGAAAGATGGCACAATAGTGGGTGCTATGCAACATGCACTACGTAATGCACCTACAAGCAGAATTACTAGAAAATGTGTTTAGCGTCAAGGTTGTACCGTATGATTTAAAAAGATTTTGTAATTATCGGATACCATAGATAACACCAATGTAATGCACTTAACTCATGGTTTACTAGACAATGTGTCTGATAACGCCAACGATTTAATGTCAAGATTTAAAATCTATGTGTACCGTATGATTTAAAATTATTTTGTAAATGATTTTGAGATTATTGGATACCGTAGATAACACCAACGTAATGCACTTGACTCATGGTTTATTGGATACACGTTAGGTTCTTCACCTGGTTTCTCCGTTTTTGCTCGTCCCTTTCTATCGTCCCCCCTCCCCTCGTCTCTGCTCCTCCACTCTTCATTTCTACTCATCCCCTCTCCATCTCTTCGGATAAGGATAATAGCACAAGAGCAGGTACTTTTGTAGATCACTATTTTGGTGTCATGGAGGGTCATCTTGCTTTTCTGTAGGGTTATCCAAGGAACGATACTATGTTCACTCCTCTGCTCTCCGGCTCTGCTCGTCCCTTAGGTTTCTGTTCACTTTTCTCCATCTCTATTCGTCCGTCTCTCCGCTCTCCGGCTCTGCTCGTCGCTTAGCTTTCAGTTTAGAGATGGAAGATGGCACAAGAGTTGGCACCTTTGTGGGCCACTACTTTGGTATCATGGAAGAAGCAGAACAATGTGGCCTTCTGTAGGGTTTTCTTAGAAATGACACCATGGTCCAACATTTGGACAACATCATCATCGAGCCGAATGCCAATTTTGCATTTTACAATACATTGGCGCCGTGCAATGTGTACTACACCAACGTAATGCACCTGAGAGCAGGATTACTGGAGAACAAGTCGTGGCAAAGTTTACGGTAATCATCTACTCCAAGGAGGACAAGTCGTGGCAAAGTTTACCCAAGTGTTCTTGTTGATGTATTTTCCAGCGGAAAATCAATTATAAATCTTGAGCTTGCGCTTCCAAACCTACGAGTTGACAAGACAAAGAGCTACCCCGAATGCTTTGGCTTCCAAACCTGCGAGTTGACAAGACAAAGAGCTACCCTAAACAATACTATGTTCACTCCTTTACTCTCCGACTCTACTTATCCCTTAGGTTTCTGTTCACTCTTCTCCGTCTCTGCTCGTTCATCTCTTTGCTCATCGCTTAGCTTTCAGTTCAGAGATGGAAGATGGCACAAGAGTGGGCACCTTTGTGGGCCACTATTTTGGTATCATGGAAGAAGCACAACATCACTGCTTTTTGTAGGGATTTCTTATAAATGCCACAATGATCCAACATTTGGACAACATTCTCATCGGGCCAAATGCCATTTTTGTATTTTACAATGCATTGGTGCCATGCAACGTGCACTACACCAATGTAATGCACCTAAGAGCAGAATTACTGGAGAATGTATTTAACGTCAAGGTTGTAGGGGTTTATGGTAATCATGTAACCCAAGGAGGACAAGTCGTGATAGAGTTTGCCCACATGTTCTTGTTGATGTATCTTCCAACGGAAAATCATTCCAAATCTTGAGCTCGCGCCTCCAAGCCTTCGAGCTGGCAAAACAAAAAGCCACCCCGAATGCTTTAGCTGAAGGTAATCACCTACTTTTGTAGGTTACTATTTTGGTGTCATGGAGGATCACCGTGCCTTTCTGCAGGGTTATCTAAGGAACAACACTATGTTCCAATATGGGGATAATATCTTCTTCGGCCTGACTACTATTATGGCATTTTTTAATGCATTGCCTCCGTTCACCGTAGATAACGCCAACGTAATGTACTTGACTCATGGTTTACCGGACAATGTGTCCGATAACACCAATGATTTAATGTCAAAATTTAAAATCTACGTGTACCGTATGATTTAAAATTATTTTGTAAATGATTTTGTGATTATCGGATACCATAAATAACACCAATGTAATGCACTTGACTCATGATTTACCGGACAATGTGTCCGATAACGCCAACGATTTAATGTCAAGATTTAAAATCTATGTGTATCGTATGATTTAAAATTATTTTGTAAATGATTTTGAGATTATCGGATACCGTAGATAACACCAATATAATGCACTTAACTCATGGTTTATCGGATACACGTTAGGTTCTTCACCTGGTTTCTGTCTTTTCTCGTCCCCTTTCTGTCGTCCCCCCTCCTCTCTCATCTCTACTCGTCCCCTCTCCGTCTCTTCGAACAAGGATAATAGCACAAGAGTAGGTACTTTTGTAGATCACTATTTTGGTGTCATGGAGGATCATCTTGCCCTTCTGTAGGGTTATCTAAGGAACGATATTATGTTCACTCCTTTGCTCTCCAGCTATGCTCGTCCCTTAGATTTTTGTTCACTCCTCTCCGTCTCTGCTCATCCGTCTCTCCGCTCTCCAGCTATGCTCGTCGCTTAGCTTTCTGTTTAGAGATGGAAGATGGCACAAGAGTAGGCACCTTTGTGGGCCACTACTTTGGTATCATGGAAGAAGCATAGCAGCACGGCCTTCTGCAGGTTTTTTTAGAAATGACATCATGATCCAACATTTAGAGAACGTCCTCATTAGGTTGAATGCCATTTTTGCATTTTATAATGCATTAGCGCCATGCAACATGCACTAAACCAATGTAATGCACATTAGAGTAGGATTACCGGAGAATTTGTTTAGCGTCAAAGTTGTAGGGATTTACGGTAATCATCTATCCCAAGGAGAACAAGTCGTGACAGAGTTTGCCTAGATGTTCTTGTTGCTGTATCTCCCGGCAGAAAATCAATTCCAAATCTTAAGCTTGCGCTTCCTAACCTTCGAGCTAATAAGACAAAATGCCACCTTGAATGCTTTGGTTGTAGCACAAGTGGCATTGGCAGCCACGTAAGATGCCTTGACAGCAGACCAGAATGCACTGGCACAATTGGAGGCCTTAGCAAACTAGGCGGCCACAAGAGCTCAGCAAGCAGAGGTCGTGGTGAACTAGGTGGCCATTGCAGCGGCGTAGGTAGAGAACGTTGCCCAGGCGGCGGCCGCAAGAACTCAGCAAGTAGAGGTTGCGATGAATTAGGCGGCTATTGTAACGACGTAAGCAGGGAACGTTGCCCAGACATTCGTAGCCCAAGTGACCATAGCCTGGAACGCCGCAGTCCAGGGGAGTATGTTAGCACAACAAGCCCTGGCAGGCCAGAGTTCAAATTGTAGGGCCTTATTTTGGCCCAAGGGTACCCTAAGCCATTTAGGGTTTCGTTTCTATCGTCCCCCTTCCTCTCCGTCTCTGCTCGTCCCTCCGTCTCTACTCATCACTTAGGTTTCTGTTCACTCTTCTCCGTCTCTGCTTGTCTCTTAGGTTTTTGTTCACTCGTCTTTGTTCATCTCTGCTCATCGCTTAATTTGGCGCCATGTAATGTGCACTACACTAATGAAATGTACCTGAGAGCAGGATTACCAAAGAATGTGTTTAGCGTCAAGGTTGTAGGGGTTTACGGTAATCATCTACCCCAAGGAGGACAAATCGTGACAGAGTTTGCCCAGATGTTCTTGTTGTGGTATCTCCCAGTAGAAAATCAATTCCAAATCTTGAGTTCGCACTTCCAAACCTTCGGGCTAACAAGATAAAGAGTCACCCCGAATGCTTTGGCTATAGCATAGGCGGCATTGGCAGCTACACAAGATGCCTTGACAGCAGACCAAAACGCACTGGCAAACCTGAATGCCATGGCAAACCAGGTGGCCGTAGGAGCTCAGCAAGCAGGAGTCGCGGTGAACTAGGTGGCCATTGCAGCGGCATAGGCAGAGAACGTTGCCCAGGTGTTCGTAGCCTAGGCAACTACAGCCTAGAACACCGTAGTCTAGGGGAACGCGTTAGCACAGCAAGCCCTAGCAAGCTAGATTTCAAATTGTGGGGCTTTATTTTGGCCCAAGGGTACCCTAAGCCATTTAAGGTTTTGTTTCTATCGTCCCCCTCCCTCTCCGTTTCTGCGCTCGTCCATCTCTACTCGTTACTTAGGTTTCTGTTCACTCTTCTCCGTCTCTGCTTCGTCCATCTCTGCTTGTCACTTAGATTTCTGTTCATTCCTCTCCGTCTCTCCTCTCTCTAGCTTTGCTCCTCACTTTGCTTTCTGTTCAGAGATGGAAGATAGCATAAGAGTGGGCACCTTTGTGGGCCACTACTTTGGCATCATGGAAGAAGAACAGCAGTGCGGCCTTTTGCAAGGTTTTCTTATAAATGACACCATGATCCAACATTTGGACAACATCTTCATCGGGCCAAATGCCATCTTAGCATTTTACAATGCATTAGCGCCATGCAACGTGCACTACACCAATGTAATGCACCTGAGAGCAGGATTACCGAAGAATGTGTTTAGTGTCAAGGTTGTAGGAGTTTACTATAATCATCTACCCCAAGGAGGACAAGTCGTGATAGAGTTTGCCCAGATGTTCTTGTTATTGTATCTCCCAGCGAAAAATGAATTCCAAATCTTGAGCTCGCGCTTCTAAACCTTGGAGCTAACAAAACAAATAGCCACCTTGAATGCTTTGGCTGAAGCACGCGATGCTTTGGCTATAGCATAGGCGACATTGGCAGCCACGTAAGATGCCTTAACAATAGAGCAGAACGCACTAGCACAGCTGGAGGCCATGGCAAACTAGGCGACCGTAGGAGCTCAGCAAGTAGAGGTCGTAGTGAACCAAGCAGCCATTGCAATGACGTCGGCAGAAAACACTACCTATGTATTCGTAGCCCAGGCAACCACAGCCCGGAACGCCGCAGTCCAGGGGAACACATTAGTACAGCAGGCCCTGGCAGGTCATAGTTCAAATTGTGGGGCCTTATTTTGGCCCAAAGGTATCCTAAACCATTTAGGGTTTCGTTTCCGTTGTTCCTCTCCCTCTCCGTCTCTATGCTCATCTGTTTCTACTCGTCCCTTCGTCTCTGCTTGTCGCTTAGGTTTCCATTCACTCTTCTCCATCTCTGCTCTGTCCGTCTATGCTTATTGCTTAGGTTTCTGTTCACTCCTCTCCGTCCGTCTCTGCTCGTCGCTTAGTTTTCTGTTCACTCCTCTCCGTCTCTACTCCGTCTCTCCTCATCCATCTCTCCACTCTCCAGCTCTACCCATCGTTTAGCTTTCTGTTAAGAGATGGAGATGGCACAAGAATTGGCACCTTTATAGGCCACTACTTTGGTATCATGGAAGAAGCACAACATCGCGGCCTTCTGTAGGGTTTTCTTAGAAATAACACCATGATCCAACATTTGGACAACATCCTCATCGGGTCGAATGCAATTTTAGCATTTTACAATGCATTGGCGCCATGCAACGTAATGTGTTTAGCGTCAAGGTTGCAGGGGTTTACGGTAATCATCTACCCTAATGAAGACAATTCATGATAGAGTTTGCCCAGATGTTTTATTTTTGTTTCTCCCGACGGAAAATCAATTCCAAATCTTGAGCTTGCGCTTCCAAACCTTCGAGTTGACAAGACAAAGAGCCACCCTGAATGCTTTGGCTGAAGCATGTGATGCTTTGGTTGTAGCACAGGCGGCATTGGCAACCACGCAAGATGCCTTGACAGTAGAGCATGACGCACTGGCACAACTGGAAGCCATGGCAAACCAAGCGGCTGTAAGAGCTCAGCAAGCAGAGGTCGCGATGAACCAGGCAACCATTGCAACGGCGCAGGCAAAGAACGTTGCCCAAGTGGTGGCCGAATAAGCTCATCAAGAAAAGGTCGCAATGAACTAGACAGCCATTACACCAACGCAGGCAGAGAACGCTACCCAAGCATTCGTAGCCTAGGTAACCATGGCCCAAAATGCCGCAGTCTAGGGGAGCGCGTTAGCACAGCAAGCCTTGGCAAGCCAGAACAATCTGGTGGCCGGCCTGGGAAAGGCAGAGAACTAGGCAACTGCAATAGGTCATGCCACAGCAGTCCAGGTGGCCACGGTGGCCCATGAGGCCATTGCTGCGGTCTGGGCCGCAGCCCAAGTGGTGACTCCTCAAGGGGGAGGCTGCAGCGGCAGCCACGACAACAAAGGTGACAAGGGCAGCAGCGGCAATAGCAAAGGGGGCGGCGACCTTCCCCTTTGTCAAAGTCAGAGAATGAGGAACCGCCAGTAAGCAGACGGAGTGGGAATCGGTGTAAGTAGCTTTGTTTCTCTTTGTGAGAAAATACAAAAAATGATTAGACTACTTCTAAATTCTTGGTAATCTTAAGCCATCAAATTCTCGAATTACTTCATATTCTGACATTTATGTCCTAAAACTTGCTCATCTTCTGTATACATGACATACATGTTGTGATGGGATTGTCCTTCGGACTATAGATTTATCTTATTTCACAAGATGAGTCCCGATTCCCAAATTGGTTGCAACTCATGCAAGTTGTGGTGGAACCGGCAATATATTGTGCTTGGAATGTGGTGGTCGAGGTTATCTTGGTGCTAATTGAGTTGCTTGGTTTGTTTCTCCTAGGGGTGTCAGTAACTGAACCATAAATCGAAAACCGAATCGAACCGAACCAATATTTCATGCGTTTTCGGTTTGGTTCGGTTAACCGAAAAAATCAAATTTCTTATCCTGGTTCGGAATCTATCCTATTCGATTAACCGATCCAAATCGGTTAACCGAATTGAACCGGCCTTCCACGGGACAAAACAAAAATTGCCAAAAAATTTAAAATCATCAAATCAATCGTCTCCGTCTCTCTCTCGCTCGTCTGTCTCTGGCACACTCCGCCTCCATCTCCAGCGCAATCGGCCTCCACTTTCGTTTCCAGTGCAATCGGCCTCCACTTTCGTTTCCAGCGCGATCGGCCTTTGCCTCCATCTCCGGTGCAAGCTGCCTCTGCCTTTGACTCAATCACCTCCGCCTCTGCCTCGATCCATCTCCGTCTCTCTCTCACTCGTTCGCTCGGTCATCTTCATTGGAATTTCTTTTGCTTTCACATGCCCCGTCGTCGATTGGAAGGTATTGGCCCTGTCTCAGACCCAATTCATGCTTCGATTTCTCAGGTCAAATGTTTTTCTTCTCTTCATATGTTTGTGAGGGAGAATTAACCACTACGCTTACACTCTAGTGGAGGTTGGGGGGAGGTGATTGTTGTTTGGTGGTGGAAGTGGGTGTTGCACGCTATATGGTTTTGGAGAATGCACTTTTTATTTCAGTTTTTGTTCATGGCTCTTGGTGGTTTGAGATTTCTTTAGTATGTTGCACTGAACTTTGACATCCCCATTTTCTCTCTAAAAGGGTCGGTTGATTGCACTGTAAACATAAGAAAATGGATAGGATTAGGTTTTAACAACTCTAAACAAGTTGCATGAGCCTCTGCTATGGCTACACATATCAATATTAATATGCTATTGTGGCTAAAGATGCAACACTCATAAAAAGTGTTCCATTATTGGAATACTAGCATTTCCTCATGGTTAGTGATTTTTGGGTTTCAATGGTTTTCTGCAAAAAAGTTTGTGTTAATACATCCTGAACTTTACCTATTTCTAATTGATAAGAGGAGTGCCCATAACAATTATCGCCTTTCTATGGGTATAACAATGTCTTTTATGAGTTAACAACTGTTTTTTGCAGCCTGATGAACTTTTATCTGCCAAGATTCAAAGCTTAAGTGGAAATCTTTGCTGTACGGAGACTCAATTTGACACATTACGTGCTCGAGTTCAACAAATAAGCTTTTAGGCTTCTGGTTTGATACTCAAACTTAATTGTTCACAGTCAAGGTGCTTGTGCACCTTGAGGGTTGCCTACTAGTGATGATTGGGATTATACTTGCCGATTTCTTCCTTTCTTGAAGTTGTTCTATAATGCGACTTTAAAAGTATCGAGCTCTTCTTACGTCACTTGTAATGATATGGCAAAAGAAGTCTTTAGGATTTATATGATAATTGATAAATATAGTAGGGATGAGGACAGGGGTTTGCAAGAAATAGCCAAGAGAATGAAGGTCAAGTTTATTGAAATAAGAAGTGTGTTGTGTACTATACATCCAACATGATCTTCTAAACACTCATATTCTCTTCTAGTCCAGAACAATGGTTCTGAACAAACACTATGATTGAGAAAAATCCTGGAGTATGCTCTGCACTTGCCCTTATGAGATCTTGTGCATCAGAATTTCCGATATTCTAGAGTTTACTAAGATCCAAGTTCAGAGTCTGAGAATGAACTTGGTAACTAACAGGCAGTCCCTATTAAGGCCAAGAGGGCCGTGTGTGGGATAGCATACTTTTCACAAGTTTGCAACTCAAACTCTTAAGGTTGGTTTATAGTACCCATCATGGTATCAGAGCAATATGAACAACGTGAATCTAACATGGTTCATTACATGTATACTTGACCCTCGACATAAGATGAAGTATGTAAAATGAATGATCAATCAAGTGTATGAAAGCAACCAAGCAAAAATTTTACAAGATAAAGTAACAAAATCTCTAATATTATTGTTTGAGCAATATCGCACTGGTACATGCCCCCAAAACAACTTAAGATTAAAAGGGACAATGACAGTGAACGTGTCAACATCTCCTGTGGTTGGTGCAGACTATATGACTGCAATGTTTCTTAGCCAAATGGGACAAGAATATGTGAAAGAAAAATCTAAATTAGAGAAGTTTTTAAAAGAAGGATGTGAATGGTATAGTTGCAATTTTGATATTTTAAATTAGTAGAAAGTCAATTCTTCCATATATCATATCCTATCTTCTATTGCTCGAGATATTTTGGCCGTGCTTGTCTCAACCGTAGCATCAGAGTCTGCATTCAACATAGGAGGTTGTGTACTTGATGTATTTCGTAGTTCCTTGGCCCCAATTATGGTGGAGGCTCTTATATGCACTCAAGATTTGCTACAATCCAATCCACTTTCAAAATCGATCAAGGAGGACTTAGAAGAACTTGAAAATTTCGAGTTAAGTGAGGAAAAAAAAAACCATGGAATATTTATGTCTTTTAATATTACAATTGATACTTTAATTCTCATTTTAATTGTGAATTTAATGCAGAGTTGTAAACTACGACGACGGAGCTAAGCTCAATAGCGATTTCTCTTGATAATTGACAAAACAAGAATGAAACTGGCCGTAATTTTGTTTTCCTTCCTCTTTGTGGTTAGTGATTAATTAGTGAAATGGTGTGCCTCAAAACTCTCTGTTTTGTGTCTTCTTCTATGTGTTCTTCTAATCTCCTTTTTGATGTTGTGCCCAGGATTTCCAAGGCACTTTGATCAATTGGCAGTCTTGGGCTCATTTGCTGAGTTGAAGATTCAGTCCACTGCTGAAGATTTACCACATATGTTTTGGACAAAGTTATTGGAAGGAAAGCATCCGTGCTGGAAATATCTGTCCGCTTCAACCCCATGGAACAAAAAAAAGGGTTCATTCAAATGTCAAAATATTAGAAGAAGTTGAGCCTAATAGTAATCAAATGTTGCTGCTGGAAGATTGGAGGATAAGAGTGCCATTGTCAGAAAATCGGCATTAAACTTACTTATCACAATGTTGCAGCATAACCCTTTTGGTCCACAGCTTAGAATAGCTTCATTTGAAACTACATTGGAGCTATAATTGTACGTTCTTTTGTATGTGACACTGAATCAACATCACCTCAACCATAAGATGGTGGCTGGATATGTGACAATGTGGCATATTGTAATCTAAATGAGCCTTTGGGTAAACTGTTAAACTATAATTGTACGTTCTTTTGTATTTCACCTTTGGAGTTCCTCGTGGCATGATTTGACCAGTGGAATCCCTAATTTGGGCAAGAGAGACATGAAGGTTGTGGAGACTCATTTGTCTTTTTGAGAAACTTATCCCTGCTCTCAGTTCTGCTCTTGGAGTAGATCACTTTGAACTTGATTTTCTTTGCACTTAAATAGGTGATGGGAGGCGTTTTAAATTTCTTCTTACATGGTAACCTTTTATTATTCTCTGTGGTTCTGATGCAGATATTAGGCAATGGGAATGCATCTCTTATTGTCTTTCTGAGCTGGCTTTTACTGGAAAGGGACTCAAAAAGCTCATTGAATTATCTAAGACTTATGAACATACGCTTGTGGAGGACTCTGTCATGGATCATTTTAAAAGCATTTTAAGCAAGGTACTTATTAGCAAAATATCTGTTTCTAGTACAATCCTTTTCTGTTTGGCTATTCGTATCTTTGTACACTTTGCTTGAAGTAGGGGAAGAAGTTTGCCAAACCAGAATTGAAAACATGCCTCGAGGAGTTTGAAGAGAAACTTAATAAAGTCCATGCCGAGAAGAAGGAACAAGAAGTTACTGCAAGAAATGCTCAGGCTCATCAAGAGAAGATGGGTAGCTTGGAAACCTTTACGTCATCTTGTAGTTCTGGAGTGGAAGGTGTGGAAGTTGACTCAAACGAAGGTTGGTTTTTGGACATCTAGGACGCATGTTTGCTGTTTTCTAGGCTCACAATTTAGATGGAAGTATCTGCATCGTATAAGGACAATATCGTTAAGCTTGACACATCTTCTATGTTAGTGTTGTTGTAAAAGGCTGATTAAGCCCGAGGTAGAGAAGTTTCAACGGATCACCTGTCTTTGCGGATTCTCCTAATGAAAGTGTCATGGCTGCAGTTGACCAGAATCGACACCTTAAAATTTCATAAAGTACAATCTAGATTATTGAACAATTTGGAGGCCACTGCCAGTTGACCGTGCTGTCTAACAAGTGGTTGAAGTTAGCATATGGTTTTCTGTTCTTCCCTAGTTGAGGCAAAATCATGAGAAGGTGGGATAAGTCGATCTGTCAATTATCATTTGGTAGTAACTCTCAGCCAGGTGAGATTTGATTCGTAACTTGAAGTTTTGTTTCTGCTACATCGACAATGTCAGTTTCAGTAATGCAAGAAGAAAAATTTGAATGCCATGAACGTGCATAAGATTCCAAGCATTTTTATAGTTCCATCATACACCACTGTTGTTTCTAATCTTGCAGCGTTGCATTCATGAAAATCTCGACTGGGACAAACGATATGTTTCTTGTCCCAATGACCCCACCAGTGAGAATAAAGGGTGTTAACATGAGTTGGATGCTTGCTGCTCAGTTGAACATGGAAATGACTTCTGATTTTGTTATATTCTGGACAGAGGGAGAAGTTATTAATGCATCAATAGAAGATACCAACGGATCTCGGCGAGGATGCATTTCTTGATTCACTAGCAGAAAGAGCAGAGAAAGAAATCATTTCCTGCAGTTCCTTTGTAAAAAATTTGATTGGAAGCTGTGCATCTTTCCTATCAAAGTTCTGTAGAAACTTTGGTTTGATGCAAAAGGTGCTTGATAATTTTGTTATATCCGTTTATGCTTCCTAGGATAATTTTTTTTTTATATTTGAAAAAAAAATAGTCAGAAAAAACCAAAAAACCAAACCGAACTATTTACACCCCTAGTTTCTTCTGTGACTCTTCTGCCAAATCTTAGTTCACTATTAACTTTCATTATGAAACTGCAAATTTCGTGGACACTTTATCATGTGTCACTTTACTTCATGCAATCGGTGCACAGTGATTGACTAAGAAACAGAGTTTTCAATTCACTCATTAAAATCTTGTTTAGCCGAAATGAAAAAACAAATATGATGGTACTGCTGAGGTTTTTGTATATATGCAATGGTAAGAACAAAAGAAGTCCTGAAAAGAAAAACTAAAGAAACACCAGTATGGTTCTCTGTGAATTGTTTTGCTCTACACAGACTCTTTACTAACCCAACGAGAATATCAAGCTCTCTATGAAACGATAGCTCGCTTCCAAGTAGTGTACTCTAATGCCCATTTCTCTCCATTTGTGCAAGCCGAGATGGGATGGTCGAGTTGAACGGAATGTTATTTGGGTTCTCTGCATAAGCAATGTAGCGTGCTGAAACCGATGCTTGTGCCCATGCCACTGATATTCAACACTGAAACGCGCAAACTAAGTTAGAGACCATATCTAAGTATCGACAAAGCTAAGGACGAAAGTTGAAATTAGTTTAGCATACATAACCTCACCACGAAATGGCGAATCAAGAAAGCATACAGGGACACCTCGGCAGCGTAACTCTTGTGAACTGCCAGTGCCCAGGAGCCGCCCGCTAGTGCAGATATTGCTTCTCCGGTTAGGCCACAGAAGAAGCAAAAAACCCCGGTCAGATCAGAGTCGATCAAGGATCGTAATCCAGCCCTATTGAAAAGTCTCCCAAGCTTCCCTTGATGCTCGCACGAACGCTTTGTTGAGTGCTCCGACGTGGACAAATCCCCATCTGTTCCCGTATGTGATCAGCCTCGATGCAATGCCGGAGTAGCAATCGGTGCACGGGAACAAGAATGCATCTGACCCTCCGGCGATCGAGCTGAGCGCCTGGGAAGAGCCTCGGATGGTCCTGATGATCAGGACCATGGCGGAACCCATAGAGATGCTCCCGATCAGGTATTTCATCGGGTCGCAGAAAGCCAAGCGAGTGTCCACATTCACCTCATAACCAAAGTTCATGTACTTGATACGAGCTATCGTCGCCAGCAACAAGTTCTTCACGACGCGCATGGTCCATGTAAAGTGGAGCAAGATGATGAAGACGAAGACGTCGTCCCAGGTGTTCGCGGTGGCAGTCGCTCCTCCGATCCCGCACAAGAAGAAGCCAGAGTAAGCGATGGACACTACAATGGAAAGCCCGACCAAAGTCGTCGTGTTTTGGGAGGGAAAACCGTGGATACCCCTAGGATATTGCCGGCGTATTCGAACCGATGGTTAACCAATCTCGGAGCGTCACAGCCAATCTACGCCTTTAAAAAAAATGGATAACAGTGCATCGGTTTTCACATCTTGGCGTCTACGGTTCACCAAAACCGCATTGACCCAAAAGAAGTCACCTTCCCCTGTACAGAAAAATCAAATCAAGATTACTGTTCAAAGGCCCCGAAGAAGTGACAAGATATTCCGCTTAAGCCTCAACAATCACTCTTCCAAGAACAAACCCTCGAAGAAGCAATTGAGTATATCTTCTTTTTTTACCTCAAGAGGGCCGACTGTTTCTAGGCCATTGCATTCGCGCGCGGAATGTGTCAAGACCCGGCGAATCCCACCGCACACCACCTTGAGGATCCGATCGGGATCTGATGTACGCAACGGAAACGTATCGGATAGACCCGTTGCCGTGAATCTCAATCAAAAAGAGACAAACCAAATTAGGGAGAACGTATAATTCGTTGCTAAAGAAAAAAAAAAAGGAGCGAAGAAAAAGGGAAAGAGGTCATGCGTTACGAACTCCACTACCTCATAAGAGTCCCACGCCCCCTTATCATTTATCCTGGCATAAGTCATGGGCCTAGCGGCTATTCAACGAGGCCCATACAACTTGCGAGCGAAGGGAGAGATGGATAGGATAGGCAGCCTAAGCTGCTGCTGCCCCATGTGGGATCGGGACAAGTATCGGCCTTGTACCTTCTGATTACCCAAAAAGAGAAGAAAAAAATGGATTCTTTTTCTTCTTCTTTTTTATTTTATTTTTTTTCATGGGCAAGTGACCATTGCGGGGGCGCGCCGACCAAAGTTCCCTCCTCCCACTCCACTTTGTCTTCTTCTTTTTCGAAGGCCAATTTAAGGATTTCCATTTGGCTTCTAGAAAAAAAGTCCACGATGGACAGTTTGGTCTCCGGCGTTGGGTACATTTAGTTGTGCCTAGTAACCAAATTACTAGTCCATTCATCAATTCATTAGTTTTCAAAAAGGCCACATTTGGGATTTTTCAAAAATTATTTTGCCAATCAGTTTCTTTTTTCCAAAACACCATTTTTCTCTCTTCCTCACCTCTCCCTATGTCTCTCTCCTTCTTGAGGAAAGTCGATCTTCCTTCACCAAGATCTTGGCCTCCGTCGATTGGCCGGTGACGTAGTGGTCAACGGAGGCATCCCTTAGCCTTGGCGGCTTGGACCTGACCCAAGCCTTCTTTAAGCCGATTCAAAAGACCCTACAACAGTCACTCTCCAAGCGAGAAGTAGAAAAGGTAGAACCTAGAAGGACAAATTGACTAAAAAGTTGTGCAGAGAGCAGTTTGGAGTGGTCTTTGGAATTTGGAATTGAAATTGAGAATTCTTTTTTCTCGAATTCTTAAGAAATTTTTTAAAATATATATTACAAAAAATTATCGGTCCGATCCAATTAGTCCGATTCCAACGAAT
>MU090691.1:0-41119 GCA_014858505.1 Corymbia citriodora subsp. variegata | reverse complement strand
AAATAAGCAAACTCATCGTTAGACAGTTGTCTTTCAAAAGCTCAAACAATAAGGATCAAGAATAAACACATGGATCAATTAATAGAAAATAATAAATAGGCGATTTAGAACTACCGATTGAATTTCAAAAGAAAATTTAATGCACAGAATGATGCTGGCTTCTAGTGCAAATCATAGTTAATGAGTCTATGCATTGCAAGATTCTAACCTTGTATGCAGTTCAAGAGGCTAACTCATCTATTGATCTATGGCTAATTAAGCTAATGAAAACCCTTCTTTTGGACAAAATGTAACAATAGAAGGCTGGGTCATGTCTCCTTAACACCTAGAAACATTTCCTAATCCACTCTACCGGCACTTGTTCACAAAACAAATCATGCAGAAAACTACCAGGTATTCCCATGCTTACTAGGTAGAAACAGAGGAAAGGTAATTGCTGTCTTATCTTTTCTTTGGAGGAAAAGCAAATAAGACTTTCACTCAATATTTTGTTCTTCATATGAGTTTCTCTTAACAAAATAAAGAAATATAGTGTATGTTCAGTCATGTCTCTTCATTATCGATGTGACAGAATTTTCATACCCAAATTCCAGGAGAAGTTTCACATTATTCCCAACTTTATGATCTTCAAGAAACGAAAGTTTATTATGGCATTTCACTTGTTTTTATAATGGTGTTCACACTTCAAGAGGGATTATTCCCTATTACTAATCCAACTCTATTCAATTACAAAATGAAAAACAGGAAAATTAATCAATTTGCACAAAAAAGTCAATGAATACAAGAAAGTCTCACTTTTCGCCAGATTTACACCCACTGAACATACTTTGTTTTGAGTACAACCCAAAATGCTCTCTAAGAAATGCGAGGAAACATGCAGGCAAGTGAATGACGCCCCTATCAATTGGGCTCAAGTGTTGAACAATATAACTTCAAAATACGTCCACAACTTCGCCTCATTTACATAGAGTGCAGGTTTTTTTTCTTCTTTTTCCTAATAAAACAACAGTCACGTAATGGAATGTACACGATGGACGTGATTAGAGATAGGTACAAAAGAGGACGTCATTATTGTGATATGATTTTACTCGCAATCCTCCAATTCACTGACGGCTAGGCTATAGTAGTTAAGATATGCTTTAAGGTTGCTGAAACTTACCTTGGACCTCCATGATCAGCTGGATTGTTGTTCGCCATTAACCTTCGGACTCTGCCTCTAAATCTCTTGCCTGAAAATGGAATCAGGATGGGACTATCACAGACCTTGGCGATGTTCTGGCCTTGGGTTTTGCGTACTTATACGTGAAAAAACTCACTCCATGTTGTGGTGATATGACCTTCAACCCATGAACTTCTGCTTTTGCCACCAATGGCAAAAGAAACTCCAAGGATAGCAAAGTCAAAGTCTTTTTCTTCCATCAGAAAAAAAGACAGGAGGGAGGAAGAAAGACTAGTGCTTTTTTTCTAGTCTAGTCCTTCCCCTTTCCCCTAGTCTAGGAAAAAAAGCACTAGTCTTTCTTCCTCCCTCCTGTCTTTTTTTCTGATGTTGCTATCCTTGGCCTCCGTCAGCAAGTGCACCTCTGTGTCGGTCTTTTTCTGACGGAAGAAAAAGACATTGCTCCCCTTGTAGTTTCTTTTGCCATTGTTGTCTCAACTGGGGCAAAAGTAAGACGGCCACGGCAAAACTATACCATCACCATACGGAGCGAGTTTTTTTATATATGAAGACCAGAGTGAAAAAGTTGAAGATCATATCACCATATGGAGTGATTATTGTATTGACCTCCGACTTAAATGACCATATGAAAACTTGCTCCAAGGCCTCCGATTTCAAACTACACCTTGGAGGTAGTTTTGAAGATTTAAATATGAAAAATCATTTCAACCCCATTAGCCATGGTGCATTTTTGCATTTTTCTTTATTCTTTTTTGCTTAGTTATTGTGCATTTTATAAGAAATTTTCATTTTATATTTTTGTTAATTGACCTTGGACCCTATCCAAAATTTATTCTTATTATCCTCAACCCACGTAACTCATATTATGTTTGCATTCCATTTGAGTCATGCTTAGAATTTGACACAATTTTTTCAGATTCCGTTCAATTCTTATAGCTAAAAATAATGAAATAGAATACATTTAATCCCTATAAATAAACACCATTATACTAATGCACCCATTCTGAAAATAGGCCAGCTCCGTCCCTACAATAATGCATAGACTCATTACCTATGGTTTACACAAGAAGCATAGTTTTATATCGTGCATTAAATTTCATTTTGTATTTAAACTTGCGGTTCAGGATGCGTTCATGTGAGTACATGCAATAAGTATAATTAAGAAATCCGCATGATGTTCATTTTAGTCTCATATTTTGATAACCTTAATTATTACAAAAACTATTTTTCACAATACTTTAAAAGTTCAAATCCTTATATCTCATATTTCACATGTAAGGCCTGTTTTACACACAAGNTTTTTTTTTTAAATTTTACTTTTTAAATATTATTTAATTAATATTTATTAAAAAAATAAATATTAATCAAAACGGCATCGTTTTTGGTGCGGTGACCACATCAGCACCCAAACGACGCCGTTTTGGGTTTACTTCGCCACATCAGCAATAAAAATGACGTCGTTTTGACCTTAGATCGCCGGAAAAAGGCCACGTCAGCGTTTTGGCCGGATTTTCTCGCCGTTGACACTTAAGTGATCCCTTTTACTCCGATTTTGGCACTTAAGTGTACCGTTTGTAAGTTTTGGCACTTAAGTGTCCCCCCGTGCCAAGTTATGGCACTTGCGGGGTCCGTACCTTTCATATCACCATATGGAGTGATTATTGTATTGACCTCCGACTTAAATGACCATATGAAAACTTGCTCCAAGGCCTCCGATTTCAAACTACACCTTGGAGGTAGTTTTGAAGATTTAAATATGAAAAATCATTTCAACCCCATTAGCCATGGTGCATTTTTGCGTTTTTCTTTATTCTTTTTTGCTTAGTTATTGTGCATTTTATAAGAAATTTTCATTTTATATTTTTGTTAATTGACCTTGGACCCTATCCAAAATTTATTCTTATTATCCTCAACCCACGTAACTCATATTATGTTTGCATTCCATTTGAGTCATGCTTAGAATTTGACACAATTTTTTCAGATTCCGTTCAATTCTTATAGCTAAAAATAATGAAATAGAATACATTTAATCCCTATAAATAAACACCATTATACTAATGCACCCATTCTGAAAATAGGCCAGTTCCGTCCCTACAATAATGCATAGACTCATTACCTATGGTTTACACAAGAAGCATAGTTTTATATCGTGCATTAAATTTCATTTTGTATTTAAACTTGCGGTTCAGGATGCGTTCATGTGAGTACATGCAATAAGTATAATTAAGAAATCCGCATGATGTTCATTTTAGTCTCATATTTTGATAACCTTAATTATTACAAAAACTATTTTTCACAATACTTTAAAAGTTCAAATCCTTATATCTCATATTTCACATGTAAGGCCTGTTTTACACACAAGGGAAGTATTAAGACATACTTCATTTTTGGATATACTTGAGAAATGTGCTTAATACACGAGCCATAAACAACTTTCCTAATAATTTGAGCTTGATCTGGAGGCCTTCATACAACAATTAGCTTATTGATTTTAATTCCTACACACAGACTAAGCATGGAGGTGAAATTGTTAAATGTATGACCAGCTTCTTTATTTCATGGTGGAGTCCTTGCTTCAAATCATTAGAGATATGTAAACCCATAGCGTTCAACCAACATTAATGGAGCACCTGTCATGCTTATGTACACCGTGGTCAAAATTAAGGGTGAGCATGGTTCTAGAGTAGAACCTAGAATTTGAGAAACAAATTGATGGAAACTTATAAGGTTTAGGTTTCGAGGTATATAGGATAGATTTCAGGTTCCAAAAATTAGGAAACCTATTTTGACAAGTAAATCCAAGTTCTAAGTTAGTGGAATCTAAAACCCGAAACTTGTAACAAGTACCTAGCATAAATTTTTGTGTTTTACTTTATCCATGTCTTCGTGCAATCCTGCAATATCAATGACGTTCAATGATGAGTATATAATCTAGAACCACTAGTTCGAGCTTCTATGTTAGGACTAAGACTTTTACTTTGTTAATTATTCATATTTTTCATGTCTAAATATAAATTATGGTTAGTAAATTGTAGTAGCAAGTTGTGGTTATTAAATGTGATAATCCACTGCAATTGTTCAATTGATAATAAAGGTGGAACTTAGGTATACTTTAGAATCGACCTTGGAACCTGTAACAGAGTAAGTTTCTAGTTTCAAGATATAGGGCCCGTTTGGTTCAACTTTTGGGGAATGCATTTGCATTTCTCCAAGTATCTTTAGCTCAATGGGCATTTGGTGAAAGCAAAAGTGTTTGGCAAATTGAGTTTTTCGTAATGACTTTGAGCATTTGGTGAAAGCAAATACCGTTTGGTAAACTTGCATTTACAAATAGCTTTTCTTATTTTTTCTTTTCTTTTTCTTTTTTTAACCAGACTGGTGGCCGGCCAGATCTGGCCACCGACGCTGCTGTCCAGCGGCGACGCCTGGGTCGCGCGAACCCAAGCGTCGCGCCTGAGGTCACGACCTTTAGCGGTGACGGCTGGGTTCGCGCGAACCCAGGCGTGCAACCTCTGGCGGCATTGCGCCTGGGTTGCGTGAACCCAACGTTGCCGCCGGAGGTCGGAGGTCGCGGCGCGACGCCTGGGTCGCATGAACCCAAGCGTCGCGACCTCTGGGTTCCGGAGGTCGGAGGTCGCGGTGCGACGCCTGGGTCGCACGAACCTAAGTGTCGCGACCTCCAGCGCATCGACCTGGGTCGCGCGAACCCAACGGTCACCGCCGCTGGAGGTCGCGACGCCTGGGTTCGCGCGACCCAAGCGTCGCGGTGCAACCTCCGACCTTCGGTAGCGACGCCCGGGTTCGCGCGACCCAGGCGTGTCGCCGCTGAAGGTCGTGATGCCTGGGTCGCAGGAACCCAGGCATTGCGCGACTCCGGGTGACGATCGCCGGGGGTCGCGCGACCTCTGACGGTGGCCACCGAGGGTCGCGCGACCTCCGACGGCGGTCGCCGGGGGTCGCCGCCGTCGGAGGTCACGCCCAGCAGCGGCTTCACCTTCATAGTTTCTAAAAAAAAAAAAAGTCAAATGAGGAAGTTGACTTGCATTCTTGAAATGTTGAAGGCTGAATGCTGGTCCTCCCTTGCATTGAGCTTTCAGCATTCCCCAGCATTCCAAATGCTGGCATTTAGCAAATGGAGTTCCCAAATGCTGAACCAAACATTAAAAATTTTTCCCAAGGGGCTTTGGGGGCTGAAAGCCCCTTGGAAATGCTGAGTTGCAAACTTGTGACAAGTATGCTATCCCACACATGGCCCTCTTGGCCTTAATAGGGACTTCCTGTCAGCCACCAAGTTTCTTCCCAGACTCTGAACTTGGACCATAGTAAGCTCTAAAATATCGGAAATTCTGATGCACAGGATCCCCTAAGGGCAAGTGCAGAGCATACTTCAGGATTTTTCTCAATCACAGTGTTTGTTCAGAACCATCGTTCTGGACTAGAAGAGAATGAGAGTGTTTAGAAGATCATGTTGGAGGAAGAGTACACAACACACTTCTTATTATACTCTCTGGTTTTTACAATGGGGACTCCTTACTCTTATATAAGCGAAGGAGGATGCAACAGACAAAAGCAAGCAGACTGGCCATGCTAGGACATTATTGAGCAAGCTTAACCACTTATAGGACATTATTGAGCAAGCTTAGCCACTTATGGGCTACACACATAGGGAGTCCTAAAGAAATCATGTGATAGGCTATGAACAGTAGTTTTTTCGCCTGTTGCTACATTAAAAACAGATTGGGTGAACAGTAAAAACAAACTAAATGAACAGTGAACAGTGTACAGTGACCGTTGTACAATGTTTTCAGGACGGTTTTTTTATTTGTCTTTTCCATCTCTAATATTGTAGTCATAGTCCGAATCATCAGAGCTATGATGAGCTAGTTGTTCTTTGAAGAGGGCGTTTTCATCAACGTCTGATGGACTAGAGCCTCCATCTTTTTCTCTTTTGAAAGCACGGATGAGATTCTCAATTTCTTCTGCCGACAAGTCTGGTGGACGAGATGAGCTAGCACCGAAAGAGCTGGAAAAAGAGGCGTAATTTGGAGTGTCTCCCCAAGGATCTTGCGAAAGTGGCCCTCCCCATGGATCATAGGGGGTGAAGGAGTTTGGATTGTTTTGCCGAAAGGTCTGAAGAGCCTCTTGGATTTGTTCTCTCATGGAATCCCAAGCTTCAAAGTGGTCCCAAGAAACAGGGAGCTATGTAGATAGCCATGCTTCTGGTGGGATGGTGCGATTTTCTTGACATGGGATTCTCTGGAGTGCTCGTGACGCTGGCTTGCTTGTGGTGATGGAGTAGGGAAGTGTCTGGTAAACCCTAGCAAATTCTTGAAAGACTTGAGGTCTGTAACTTGAAATTCCTGCAGCTGAAGGTTTGTCAGAAATCCAACCACATGGATGGGAAAATGTCCATGGTCGGTGGAATAAGACAATAGTGTGTCTTTCTGGTTCAGGTCTTCCTTGGCGATTTTGGACTTTGAAGAGTTCTCTCCAATATTGGAGTGGTTTATACCATGCAAAAATCTCCAAGAGATGTTTCTGGTTATGAGATTGACCTTGACCATCTTTTTTAATAACCTGCAAAATTTTCTCAGTGGGAAATTCAATGATTATAGTGTACAGGTTAAACATGTACCAAAATAACCATTTCAGATCTTCTTCTTCTTTGCAGAAGGTCTATCATCTTCATCGTCGGATTTTGTGCAGGATGGACAGATACAATCTGGGTCCCAAAAGCAATGTCCAGTAGGGTCTTTGAAATAATGAATTGGCTGTCCTTGAGGATCAAAAGAATGGACAAAGCGTTTGTCATCTGGTTCGCTTGAGACAGGATTAGTGGGGTAAGGTGTAAAATGGAGGATGGTAGGAAAAATAGAGGAAGGTTCTTCCTTGGTTTTGCCGAACTTGATGGTAATAGTACCATCTTTTTTCCTGGTGAACTGTGGTTCACTGGATTGGAGCGGTCTGCAACTCTGATGGAATTTTTCGTAGTTAGTGACCCAACTATCCAGAAGGAGCTTAACAAGCTCATTTCTTGGGATCTGGCGGGGGACATGGATGCAGGAGGTCTGGTCGTGATCGACCGAGATAACAAGGGCATCCTCAGAATTTGGAATGTTGAGATCAATGGCATGATTTTGGACCCGGTAGATCATCTGGTAGTGTAAGGTAACAGCAATGGATCCAGGAGTCTGTGAAGCTCCGGTAATTTGTAGCTGGACTTTAAGAGCAGTGAGTAGGTTGGGATCTGTAAGAGCAATGTTAAAATTTGGGAAAAGAGTAACAAAAACAGTTCCCGCATTCATTGTTGTCTGGATAGTACCAACACAAGCTTGTTGGTATCTAACAGGGCTATTCTTGCAGTAACGGGTAAGCCTTTTCGGCCATGAAAAGTCAAAGCAAGACGAATGGCTCCAAAATGGAGATGAGTATAGCCTTGTTGGATCCATTGAGATGGAAATTCTGGTAGAATCTGAAGAGTAATAAATTGTTCTTGTTCAATTGCCTGGATGGGGTGTTGGTTAAAACGAGAAGATTGAACATACTCTTTGACAGTGCGAGGGGTGTGTTTGATCAAGTGTTTGATAGACCGAAGTGGAGAGAAGGAAGATGGTTTAGCGAAAGCGGTGTATGGGTTCATCATGGGGAGCTAAGTCTCTGAGATCTTACTATCCTCTGTGAGATAAGCAACCTCATAAAGATAGTCTATCTTTGAACATGAAGACTTTCGAAGTTGTGGTGGAGGCTGGAGAGAGAGGTTAGAAGTAAGAGAGACAGGAAGAGAGGGGGAAGATGAGTTTGAGGTTTCCATAGGGTGAGAGGTTCTCTTCTAGTAACAGAACATGATAATGATCAAACTAAAATGATTCAAACAATTCCATGGCTCTGATACCATAAAGGATACTGTGATCCAAACTCAAGAGTTTGAGTTGTAAACTTGTGACAAGTATGCTATCCCACACACGGCCCTCTTGGCCTTAATAGGGACTGCTTGCCTGTCAGCCACCAAGTTTCTTCCCAGACTCTGAACTTGGACCATAGTAAGCTCTAAAATATCGGAAATTCTGATGCACGGGATCCCCTAAGGGCAAGTGCAGAGCATACTTCATGATTTTTCTCAATCACAGTGTTTATTCAGAACCATCGTTCTAGACTAGAAGAGAATGGGAGTGTTTAGAAGATCATGTTGGAGGAAGAGTACACGACACACTTCTTATTTCACTCTATGATTTTTACAATGGGGACTCCTTGCTCTTATATAGGCGAAGGAGGATGCAACAGACAAGAGCGGGCCATACATGGTAGGTTCCAGGTTCTAGAAAATGAGGAAACTATTCTAATGGATAGGTTTCAGGTTTTAGGTGGAATCTGTACGAAATCTGAAACCGCTTACCCTTATATATGACTTATGTTACAATCCAACAAATAATTTGGTACTAATTACTTATATATATCCTATGCACTATATTTTCCTCCAACCATAGTTATTGGCAGTCGAAATAACTATCCTCCAATCTGTCCTCTAATTGGCATGTTATAAGTTATGGACATCATCAACATGCAAAATTAAAAGCAACAGATGTTAATAAAACTTCAGGAACCATGGTTCAATAATTACTGTTATCAGCCAATTTTCTTTTTTGGCAAAACATTTATCAAAGATTATTGCATTTACATGATTCACTAGCATTTAATTTTTGGACATGGCACGATTTGGTGTAGAGATCAATTTGTTTCTTACACAAGCACTATTGTGAGCACAAGGACTATAGTCAGACCAAAGTATAAAATCTGTAATCTATGTTTTGAACCCAATAGGAATTGGTCGCGCAGATTAATAATATAATTTTAGAAGTCCAAGAGATTGTAAATCATCTATGTAAACTTCCTTGAAAATCCTTAAAACTGTGGGCTCGATATCAAAGCGTATTTTAAATGACTTGCTATGCTTTGGGACATAGAACTTCCAAGAAACACCGCAGTTGCAGGACAGCTCACCACAAATTAATTCAAATAAATATTCTGATACAACCCTTATAATCGGCCATTTTGACGGATACCTTCATATCAAAGCGCTCTCTGCTAACAGAGTGAGCCACGATGACGGTTAGGCCGATACTTCCCGGAGCCGAATCAACAGAAGATCTCAGCAAATGTTTCGGGCCATGCATACAGCAAACAAATGCCAGCTACGACAAAGAGCTCTTTTGAACTGCGAATTGTGCAAAGATTGTCTAATTGTGTACGTCAAACCCACCCGTGCCCAAAGTAATGCTCCCGGCACAGTAGTCACGAGGCACACACCTCTTCGCACAAATTATAGAGCTCGTCATCCATTGTTATGTCATCTCTTTCCAGCATGTTACGAATCTCTGGAGCCGTTCTGCCAGCTGCTATATAAGTTTTCAGCAACACCTTGGAGGCAATCGCCTTGAGACCCACTTCATTCTTCAAAAGCTCGTAGAACTTGTCGGCAGAGTCAGTGTCCTCAGTTTCCTCTAAGTGCTTCAGGAATGCATCCATGAAAACTGCATCAGGACGCCACTCTTCACCATTTGTTCTAGCAATAACTGCAGCCAAGTGCTCCATAGCCAAATCTTCGCAATGCCTCGTCTCCCGCCGCCCCTCCTCCTCCTCCTCCTCCTCCTTCTCGGCCTCGCGTTTGCCGTCCCGCGAGTCCGCTCACACCAGGAGTTGGGCGAGTGGAGGTGCGACTCCAGCTACTGGCTGAGTTCAGGCCTGGGGTCGTCGCCGTTGACGGCCACCCTGACAATTGGGATGTCGTCGACAGGTCTGAGTTCGCGCTGTCAGAAAATAAGGGAGACTGAAAATAACAACGAAGATTGAGAGGAATTTTGAGGGAAAGAGCTTCTTGTATATTCAGTCTACTTTCTGTACAATTACATCGATCCTCTTATAATGTAAGAGAAGAAGAATAAAAAAGGAATTGATATATGAAGAATAAAAAATTTCCTATTTACAAATATCACTAAATCAATTAGAATTAGATGACATAATCAGAATCCCCAATAATATCTTCGACTCCAAATATATCTTCAACACTCCCCCTCAAGCTGGTGGCTTATAAATATCAAGAACACCAAGCTTGCTTAACAAGTATGTGTGTTGCCTCTGACATAATGCCTTTGTGAAAATATCTGCAGGTTGATTTTCAGTTCCAATTCCCCTTGTTACGATGATTCCCTCTGTAATTTTATCTCGAGTAAAGTGACAATCAACTTCTATATGTTTTGTTCTTTCATGAAAAACTGGATTCGCTGCCAATTTGAGTGCAGCATCATTGTCACAAAATAATTCAGTTGGTCCATTGACCTGTACTCCAAGATCTGAGAGTAATCCTCGTATCCAAATAATTTCACAGGTAGTCTTTGCCATGGCCCGATACTCTGATTCAGCTAATGATAATGAAACGGTCGATTACTTCTTTGTCTTCCATGAAATTAGTGATCCTCCCAATTTAATGCAGAAACCAGTGATTGATCTCCTGGTCATTGGGCAAGTCGCATAATCTGTATCACAAAAGGCTGACATTTTCATGTTGCAGTCACGAGATAAAAATATTCCAAGTCCTGGACAACCCTTCAAATATTTCACAACCTTTAAAGCAGCATTCATATGAGACATTTTTGGGTTATGCATGAATTGACTAAGCATCTGCACTGCATAACAAATGTCAGGCCTCGTCATAGTCAGGTATATTAGTTTCCCGACCAGTCGCTGATATCCTGATGGATCTTTGAGTGGGGGATCTTCAGTAGAAGAAGAGAAATTCTGATCGTACTCATGAGTAGTCAGCTTGGCATTTTGTTCAATCGGTATAACGGCTGGCTTGCATCCCAATAATCCTGCTTCTGCAATAATCTCAAGGATGAACTTTCTCTGGCTAAGACTGATCCCTTTATCTGACCGAGCAATTTCTATGCCAAGGAAATATTTAGGGGGACCTAGATCCTTGATGTGGAATGTAGAATGCAAGTATTCTTTGAATTTTTCAACATGAGAATCATTATTCCCCATGATAAGTATATCATCAACATATATGAGCAAATAAATTGATGAATTACCAGCATTCCTTGTAAATAAAGCATAGTCATGCTTAGAATGCTGAAAACCTGCGTCGGTTAGTGCCGCCGTAAACTTGGCATACCACTGTCTAGATGCCTGCTTCAATCCATAGAGGGATTTGCGTAGACGACATACTTGCAACTCCCCCTGTCTGCGTAATCCCGATGGAAGATCCATATAAATCTCTTCATCGAGATCTCCATGAAGAAAGACATTATTTACATCCATCTGATGCAATGACCAATTCCGAATAGCAGCAATGGATAGAAAAGTACGAACAGTGACTTCCTTGGCAACTGGAGAGAATGTTTCATGATAATCGAAACCTTCTCTTTGAGTAAATCCCTTGGCTACCAGTCGAGCCTTATAACGTTCAACTGAACCATCTGCTTTAAATTTGATCTTGTAGACCCATTTACAACCGATTGGTTTTCTGTGTTTGGGTAGTGGAACAATATCCCATGTATGGTTCTCTATCAGTGCATTCAATTCAGATTCCATTGCACTTTGCCATCGAGGGTCGCATGAAGCTTCTTTAAAGGAAGATGGTTCTTGTTCTTCTGATAAACGAGTAATGCAACACATGTGCTCAGGTGACAACTTGCCAAATGAAACATATGAGGAGACAGGATATCTTGTACCTGGTGAACTTGCCGCAGAACAAATATAATCCTTAGTCCATGTAGGTGGACGAGTTTGTCGTCCTGAACGTCGGGGCTCTACTGTTAATATCTGCGTTGTTGAAGGCACAGATTCTGACAAAGATTCAGCTATCCTGTTTTCTGACGAAGACATAGTCATGGAATCATCCTCGGATAATAATGGAGATGATGTCGGAGGACCAACTTCAGATAATGCTGGTGAAGTTGATGATTCTCGTCGAATGGGTGAGTCTCTTTGGATAGACATAGGTTGCTCTGGAGCAACTAATAGATACTGTGGAGCCGTGGATAAGTTTTCTTCAGATAAAAAAGGATGATTGCCTTCTGATGATGAGGTAGTCGAGGAGGCTGTCATATCTTTGAACGGGAACACATCTTCATGAAACATGACATCTCTACTTATAAAAAAATTTCCTGTAGATATTTCCATAACTCTGTATCCTTTCTGAAATGAGGGATAACCCATGAAGACACATCGAGTAGCGCGAGGACCCATTTTATCTAGAGGGCCAACATTAGTTGCATAACATAAACAGCCAAACACACGAAGATGTTCATTTTTAGGCTGTTTGTTGTAGAGCATTTCAAAAGGTGTTCTTCCATCAAGAATTCTAGTTGGCATGCGATTAATCAAATAAGCAGTCGTGACCACACAATCTCCCCAATAGTCTTCAGGTATGGAGGCTTGGTATTTCAATGCACGAGCTACTTCTAAGAGATGCCTATGCTTACGCTCTACAACTCCATTCTGTTGTGGAGTATAGGTGCAAGAGCTTTCATGAATTATTCCATGAGAAGATAAAAAATTGATGCAATCAGAAGTGAAGAATTCACGCCCATTATCTGTACAAATTCGATGTACAGATTGATCAAATTGATTTTTAATCAAGGAGACGAATTTCGATATATGAGAAAAGGTTTGGCTTTTCGATTGCATCAAATAAACCCAAGTGGCTCGTGTATAGTCATCAACAATTGTAAGAAAGAACCGTGAACCATCCCGGTGAGAAGTATGATATGGACCCCAAATATCCATATGTAGCAAGGAAAATGCTTTATTGGCTCGAGAAGTGCTTGTGGGAAACGATGCTCGAGACTGTTTGGCTAAGGGGCATACTGGACATTTAGGATGAGGAAAAGACGCACTATGACCCAATCTTTGGTGAAAAAGGAGATTTTTATTTCTATTGATAGCATTACAAGAAATGCTCTTATTTAATAAATTTAAATCTCCTGGAAAATCAATCCAATAATATAGGCCTTGTGCAGAACTACCCAAGCCCATCAGTCTGCCAGTCGAAAGGTCCTGAAAGAAACAATTGTCTGAATTGAATATTGCACGACATGAATTGTCTTTGCATACTTTGGATACGGAGAGTAGATTAAATTCAAAACCAGGAATGTATAAGACATTCTTGAGTAGGAAGTTCGAACCAAGTTGAACGGTTCCAGTTTTAGTAACATGGATGACATTTCCATTTGGAAGACGTACTGTAATGATGGATTGTGATTCTTTATCCACATGAGAGAATAATTTATCATTGCATATAATGTGGTCACTAGCTCCTGTATCGATAATCCATGCATCAACTGGAAAAAAATTCTCTTTGTGAAGAAAGGTACCTGAGAATCCCGCATTCTTGTCATCGATTTTTAATCGATTCAGAATTTGCACAATATGTTGATATTCTTCCTTGGATATTGATTGTGGTTCCTCATCGCCTCTTTGTGTGGAAACCTGATAAACTGATAATTCCTTTTCTTTTTTATTTTTATCAGAAGGTTTCCCATGTAATTTCCAACATGTATCAACTGTATGATGCGGGCGTTTGCAATATTCACAAAATTTATTTTTGAATTTACCATATTGCCCACTGATTTTTCCTGATGACGTGGCGCCGCGGGGACCGTTGGATACCCTATAAGTGGGAGCTGACGTGGCCTGATAAGGGCCGTCAGATCCACGCGGGATGATGGCCAAATATGAGCCGTCTATCTCGGTCCACTGAGGAGAGCCGTTGGATCTCCTCCTTTTATCCCAGCCGTCGAATTTCTTCCCATCATCCCAGCCGTCCATTTGATGAACCCTAGGGTTCTCTTCAATTTTTCTTGCTGCAGCCACTGTTCTGCTGCTGCCTTTGGAGTTTCCAGCAGCTTCCATGGCTCCACCGGAGATAACGCCGGATCCTCCTCCGCCAAGGGCGACCAAGCTCATCCCTTCTCCATCTCGACCGTGCGAAACCGAGGCAAGCCGCTGATTTTCTTCTTGGACAGCCAGCTGAAATATACGGCCGAGCGGAGGAGAGGGCTCCATCGCGAGTATTTGTGACTGGAAAGCCGAGTAAGAATCATTGAGAATGAGTAAGAATCTCGTAGCTTTTTCTCGGTCCCTTATTTCCTTGTATTGTCTCAGTGTGTTCTCGGGTCCTTGTAGGCATTCTTCGGCGGCCTCGAGTTCATTCCACAGCGCGGAGAGGCGATTGAAGCAAGCGGTAACCGAGAGGTTCCCTTGCTTCAATTCGGTTAATGCTTGGGTGATCGAGAAAAGCTTCACTCGATCTAGGCGTCCATACATCTCTCGGATGTTCTCCCAAAAAATTTTCGAGTCCTCAGTCGATGGTAGCCCAGCCGCGACGTCCGGAGCAAGACAATTTCCGATCCAGGTACGCACAAGCTGATTACATTTTTTCCAGAGTCGTTGTTGACGCTCCTCCGTCGGAAAGGGAACGGCTCCGTCGAGGAAGCCGTCTTTATCTTTTGTGACGAGGGCTCGCTGGAGATCCCGAGCCCAAGTCGAGTAGTTTTCCGGTCCGGTCAGTAGCAGGTTGATGAGGCGGAGCTCGGGTCCGTCCGCCGGTGAGGTGTAAAGTGCATCACCGGGTTCAGGCCGGCCGCCGCCGGTGCCGCCGATGGGAAAGGGGTACGGCAGGAAACCGGGCGGTGGTGCCGGGTAGGGAATCGTTCCCTGACCCGGATAGGATCCGGATCCGGATGATGGTGCCGGGTAGGGATTCTTTCCCTGACCCGGATAGGATCCGGATCCGTGACCCGGATTCGTCTGAGTCGGGTCTTCCTGTTGATGGGCTGGACGGTTGTCACTGGATTGGGCCCCAAGGCCCGGATGATTTTCGCCGAATGATTGTTGAGCCCAAGACTGTCCTGGCCCAGTGAATTGGGGCCATGCCTGTCCTGGCCCAATAGTTTGGGGTCACGCCTGTCCCGGCCCAATGGCCCATTGGCCTTGGACAGGGAACCAAGGTATTGCTGGTGTAATCCCTGGAAATGTAGTAGCCCAAGGAGTAAATCCGGGTCTCTGATCTGAAGCAGGAGATTGTTCCTCTTCGGGCAGAACCTCCGGATCTGACGATGTTGGAATTTGATCTTGGGAATCTACCATGGTATCAAAAAATTAAAATCCTAAATACTCGTTGGTTTGTTTGCAGGATGAAGGACTTCTAAGGTCTTTGCGGAAGCTATGCCCAGAGTGAAGGCTCTGATACCATGTCAGAAAATAAGGGAGACTGAGAATAACAACGAAGATTGAGAGGAATTTTGAGGGAAAGAGCTTCTTGTATATTCAGTCTACTTTCTGTACAATTACATCGATCCTCTTATAATGTAAGAGAAGAAGAATAAAAAAGGAATTGATATATGAAGAATAAAAAATTTCCTATTTACAAATATCACTAAATCAATTAGAATTAGATGACATAATCAGAATCCCCAATAATATCTTCGACTCCAAATATATCTTCAACACTCCAGGATATGTCGCAGCTCCGAATCCGGCCAGGAGAGAAGGCAAAGATGCCATCCAGTCGACGACCGCCGCAACAACCTCCGTTTTTTCTGCCTCGACGTCGCTTAAGCTTAGGGACGATGGCGTCTTCGAATCCAGAGCTGTAATGATATGGAACGTCATGGACGCTCTTGCTGATGATAGCAATAGCGGGGTCGGGATTTACGGGATGGGTGGGGTTGGCAAGTCCACCCTTTTGGCCGATGTCGAAAGGAGAATAAGGGAAGAAAAGTCGTTTGATTGGGTCGCCAAGGCCGACGTGTCAGAAAATCTAGACATCAAGAAGATTCAAGGAGAGATTGCGGACGCCTTGGACCTTACTGATATGAAGAACAAAGAATATGTTAGTGGGCGAGCGGAACTTCTGCACAAGAGGTTGAAAGAAGAGAGTGAGAACAAGAAGGTCCTCATAATACTGGACAACCTGTGGAAGGGGCTCGACTTGAAATCAGTTGGCATTCCTTGCGGACATGACAACAAAGTCATAGGATGCAAGTTGTTGTTGACGTCGAGAAATAAACGTGTTTTGCGAAGGGAAATGCGCTGCGATAAGGCCTTCCGTCTTGATGTGCTGGTGGAGCAAGAGGCAAAAAGATTATTTGAGACGATGGTCGGAGGCAAAGTTCATGTAGAGTTCGAACCCTTGGTGGATGAAGCACTCCGCAAAAGTGCAGGTTTGCCTTTCCTGATTCGTGCAATGGCGAAACTTTTTATAGACGCCAATTTATCTGAATTGAATGATGCTTTAAATCAAATCGAGCTGTCTGCAGACGGAGGAATAAGTGCAATGATAAATAAGGTGTTGCAATTGAGTTATGATCATTTAGAAAGCGAGGAGGCAAAAAATTTGTTAAAACTCTGTGCTGCTTATGGCGTCTCTGAGCCCTCTGTTGAAAATTTGGTGAGATTTGTGTTGAGAAAACTCCTAGTTTTGATGCTAACAAAACAACTTATGAATGATATTTATATCAATCTCTTGAAGGAAAAGGACACGGAATGACATAGGCTTTAAAGTCTGCTTGTTGCAGAAGATAAAGCATAAGATGTCTAAGAGTCTGACCGCACCAGAAGGAAAGACTCGTCCAGACTGAGTTTTAAGTCTGACCGTACTAGACCGAGTTTTAAGTCTGAATGAACCAGACTGAGATTTTAAGTCTGAACGAACTAGACTAAAAATCTAGGCAGATTCAGAACTTAAGACCATCAGACTTAAGATGAACCTACAAGATAAGATCACCAACGGTAGAGTATTTCACTTACCTTATTTATTATTGATTCTGTTATACTAATCTGATTGACAGGATCAATTATCGAGCAACTTCCAATGAAAAATAGAGTACTTATGGAAGCCCGGATTTTGGTTGTATGGGCGAACAGAATCTAAAGGGATCTGATCCACCCTCAACGGTCAAAAAGACTTGCCTTATAAAGTCTGTCCAAGAAAGGGAAGACTAAACTCTCAAGGAAAGAGCCAACGGTCGAATGTGGCTTGGAGAGTATTTAAGGGTAGGTTGAGACTTAGGGAAAGACAGATGAACATTATTCCAAAGCTGATTCAATTCTTCAATTGTTGTTCATAGTGCGCATTTGAGTGATCTAGGTGTTTTACAAAAAGAGAGTGACTTAGTGAGACAGATCATCACCGAGTACAAACACTCGAGAGTGTGTAATCACCATTGATCATATAGTGAAATACAGCCAATTGGCTGGTCTCTCGGAGAGTAGACGTAGGCTTATCAAAAGCCGAACCACTATAAACAGTGTTTGCAATCTTCTCTAACTCCTTCTACTTGATTTCAGTTCGTTGATTCCAAAAGTAGTCTATATTTGATTGATTTATCTTTCTACACCTATTCACCCCCCCTCTAGGTGTTTATACTAGTTATTTCAATTGGTATCAGAGCCTCGTGCTCGAAATCTTGAAGTGTTTGTTACTTCTGAGTTAAAAGATCCTCTATGGCTAGTATTCTTGCACCAGGATTGATTGAGGGGCAGAGCAACACTCGTCCACCATACTTCGATGGCAAAGATTACAATATCTGGAAGAATAAAATGAAGGCCTTTCTTAGATCGAAAGATCCACTGGAATGGGATGTGGTTAATAGGGGAATTGAGCCCACTGATAACTCCAGAAAGACGTCAAAGAGTACCGATGGAAAAGAAACAGAACCGTCAGCCACTCTCTCTCCAGAAGAGATAACAAAGAGACAAACTATTGATGCAAAGGCTATTTACTCTCTATATTGTGCTTTATCACCTAATGAATATAATCGTATATCTTCTTGTGATACAGCAAAAGAAGTATGGGACAGACTACATGTGACATATGAAGGAACTGATCGGGTCAAGGAGACCAAAGTAAACATATTACTTGGTCAATACGAATCTTTTAAGATGAAGCAAGGAGAATCCATAGGAGATATGTTCAGTCGTTTTACAGAAATTGTAAACAGATTGGCATATCAAGGACAGCCTGTTCCTGGACCAATGAAGGTCAACAAACTTCTGAGAGGACTGTCAAAAGAATGGAACAATGTGAAGACATCTATCAGAGAAACTCTGCGAATTTCACCTCTAACAGTCGATGAGCTCGTTGGTACTCTGCAGTCCTACGAGGCAAAACAAATGAACGAGGAAGTGGAATCCAGAGGTAAAAAGTCCATTGCTCTTAAGTCTAACACTGATTCTGATGATACAGATTCTGAGGAAGAACTGGACGACGATGAACTTGCACTGCTGATCAAAAAGGTAAAGAAATTAAACAGAAAAGGCAGGAAGTTCAACAACAGGAAACAAAACAGACAATCTGGACAATGCAGAACTGATGACGAGGATGATTATGCCAAAGAAGTAATTTTCTTTGAGTGTAAGAAAAAGGGACATATTAAACAGAATTGTCCCAAACTCAGAAAGAACAAAGGGAAATTTGAGAAGTACAAGAAGGCTCTCAAAGCTGAAACATGGAGTGACACAGAAGTCGAGGATAGTGAAGACGAATATGGAAACATCTGTCTTATGGCACACTCAGACTCAGACTCTGAAACTGATTCAGACTCAGACTCAGACAGAGAGATCGAGGTAAATCATTTTGAGATTCCTATAGAAGTCTCAAATTATATAAATGAGCTTTGTTCTAATCTAAAAACTACTCTGAAAAGGATCTCCAGATTAAAAAAGGAAAATTACAAGTTGAATCAACAGAACGTTTCTTTGAAAGGAAAAGTGGATGATTTCAAAAAGGAATTTTTGGAAATAAAGGAAAATCGAGAGTTTCTATTAAATGAGAATGAGTCTATTAAAAAGGAACTTTTGGAAACAAAGGAAAATCGAGATTCTTTGCAAAAGGAGAATGATTCTTTTAAAAAGGAATTCTTAGATATTACCACAAAATTTTCTAAAGGATCAAAAACTCTACAGCATATACTTTCCATTCAAATTCCTTATTATGATAAGTCTGGACTTGGTTTTTATAAGGAAAATGATTCACTGATTGATTTTCCTAAAGTCAAGGAAAGAATAAGACAAAGACCTCCTCGACAATCTTATAGAAATCATTTCAAAAACAATTTTGTAAGACCGATTGGAAGAAACAATCTCAAATGTTCTAACTGTGGAGAAAGAGAACATTTTAAAAACAAATGTCCTAAAGTCTAGAGACCTGTTCAAAAGAAATGGATAGAAAAAGCTTATACTACTAACTTCAATGGACCCAAGAAAATTTGGGTACCAAAGAAAAAATGAGTATTTGTAAACATTGCAGGTAAGCTTCAAAAGTAAGAAGAAATGGTACTTGGACAGTGGATGTTCAAGACATATGATAGGAAATTCAAAAATGTTCATTGGATACGAAAGAATCAAGGGAGGAACAGTTTCGTTTGGAGGAAACTCCAAAGGAAACATTATAGGACTGGGAACTATCAAGATCAGTAGTTTAATCATCAACAACGTTTCTCTAGTCAAGGGATTAAACTACAATCTTCTAAGCATCAGCCAGTTGTGTGATGCCGGCTTCAGAATAAACTTCAAAGAGAACCTATGTTCTGGAACAAGCAATGACTCTTCACAGACTTTTACTGGACGAAGACATGGGAACATCTATCTTCTGGACATAAATGAAGATACTGCGAAATGTCTATTATCAGTCCAAGATGAAGCAGATATGTGGCACCGCAAACTTGGGCATGTCAGCATGAAACAAATCTCCAAGCTTGCCAACAAAAAGCTTGTTCGTGGCTTGCCTTCACTAAGTTACAAGAAAACAGAGCTTTGCTCTGCATGTACACTGGGAAAACAGGTAAGAAGCTCTTTCAAATCTATAAAACAAATTTCTACTAATCGTGTGTTATAGCTTCTTCACATGGACTTATTTGGACCAACCAGAACCCAAAGCATTGGAGGTAAGAAATACTGTCTTGTGATAGTTGATGATTACTCTCGATTCACATGGGTATATTTTCTAGCAAATAAAGGAGATACCTTCTCATATTTCTCAACTTTTGCTAAGAGGATCCAAAATGAAAAAGGTTACTCTATTTCAAGTATCAAAACAGATCATGGGGGAGAATTTGAAAATCAAGACTTCTCAAACTTTTGTGACAAAAATGGCATACAGCATACATTTTCATCTCCTTACACTCCAGAACAAAATGGAGTTGTGGAAAGAAAGAATAGGTCTTTGCAGGAAATGGCCAGAACGTTGCTTATAGAAAGCAAGGTGGCAACTCGGTTCTGGGCAGAAGCAGTTTCTACTTCTTGCCATATTATTAACAGAGTACTTCTTAGACCAATTCTTGAGAAAACCCCCTATGAGATTTTCAAAGAAAGAAAACCTATTGTTTCCTACTTTCGTATCTTTGGTTGTCTATGCTATATTCTTAAAAATGTTAATCATCAACCTAGTAAGTTTGAAGAAAGGTCAGATGAAGGTATTTTTCTGGGCTATTCAAACTCTAGTAAATCATATAGAGTGTTCAACAAGAACACTCAGACAGTGGAAGAATCCATGAACGTAAAGTTTCTGGAAAAAGAGGTTTCAAAACAGAGCAGTTCAGCAAATGAAGAATCAGAATCAAAAGCAGCTCCTGAAAGATCGGATTTCAACAAAGAAGCAGAATCTTCCCAGGAAACAATCAAAGAAGCAACTCATGAAGAACGACTAACTCAGCTTGATATTTCTGCATCAGCAGAAGATTCTGATAATAATGAAGTTCCAAACAGAAACTGGAAGCATAAGTCTAGTCATCCCAAGGAACTTGTGATTGGAAGCATCAACGAAGGGATTCAAACCAGATCAAGAAACAAAAAAGACACAGGTATTGTTGCACTTATCTCTGAAATTGAACCCAAAGGAATTGATGAAGCACTGCAAAATGAAAGCTGGATAGAAGCAATGCAAGAAGTGTCACGCCTCGACTCTCGAGCTCGCGGCAACCCCATTACCTTGGTCGATTGAAAGCGACGTCCCAGGACCCGTCAACGACCATTCATTTTATCTTTCGTTAAGCGCAAGCGGAAGACGAACCATCCCCAGACAAACAAACAATGAAACAGGGATAGAGGGATGAACAACAATGACAACAGCAACTACTCATTTATACATCTTACTGGATTAACCAACGGAGGATCGTTTTCCAAAATACAAGCCCGAGAAAAAAGGCCGATCCATCCTCTAAGCCAAACCAAAAAGAAACTAGGCTAATCCAATGAAACAAGAAGAACCCTCGGGTTCAACACCACGGTCACTTGAACCCATCGGACTCAAGCTCCGTCGGGTCGGTCACTGGAGAAGCGGGGGCAGGATTCTCCACTGCGGGTACGCCATTCTAGGGACTTGAAAATGGTTACCACGACGGGTTGAGATAAAATCTCAGCGAGTTCTTTCCCCTAAGCCCCGGTTAGTACGCCAACTCAACCCGAGGTATCTCTCCAGAACCACCCCTCACTCAACCCAACAACCCACAAACAGCAACCAACAACAAACAGGGCAACCAACATAGCAATATTCGATTCGCATGCAACCTTACCCGGTATGCCATACCCTACACGTTCAATCTCATACAATGCAAGCAAGGCACATGGCCATTAGATGACACAATTCATCAATCACGTGCGAGTCGCGCCACAAGCGATCTCACCTGGCTATTGCCACACCCTGCACGACTGTCAACTCACGCGTGCATACCACAAATCATCACAACCTTAAGAGCATGCGAATAATCAGAGCATCTCACACAACTTTCTCATGTCTCACACTCACACATGCTCCGATTATTAACGCCCCCTCCTGGGCCAACGGCACAACCTTATAGTNAGACAGATGAACATTATTCCAAAGCTGATTCAATTCTTCAATTGTTGTTCATAGTGCGCATTTGAGTGATCTAGGTGTTTTACAAAAAGAGAGTGACTTAGTGAGACAGATCATCACCGAGTACAAACACTCGAGAGTGTGTAATCACCATTGATCATATAGTGAAATACAGCCTGTTGGCTGGTCTCTCGGAGAGTGGACGTAGGCTTATCAAAAGCCGAACCACTATAAACTGTGTTTGCAATCTTCTATACTCTCTCAATTTAATTTCTGTTTGTTAATTGCAATAGATCGATATTACTTGCGCGTAAACTTCCTCTACACCTATTCACCCCCCCTCTAGGTGTTTATACTAGTTATTTCAATTGGTATCAGAGCCTCGTGCTCAAGATCTTGAAGTGTTTATTACTTCTGAGTTAAAGATCCTCTATGGCTAGTATTCTTGCACCAGGTTTGATTGAGGGGCAGAGCAACACTTGTCCACCATACTTCGACGGCAAAGATTACAATATCTGGAAGAATAAAATGAAGGCCTTTCTCAGGTCGAAAGATCCACTGGAATGGGATGTGGTTAATAGGGGAATTGAGCCCACTGATAACTCCAGAAAGACGTCAAAGAGTACTGATGGGAAAGAAACAGAACCATCATCTACTCTCTCTCCAGAAGAGATAACAAAGAGACAAACTATTGATGCAAAGGCTATTTACTCTCTATATTGTGCTTTATCTCCTAATGAATATAATCGTATATCTTCCTGTGAAACAGCAAAAGAAGTATGGGACAGACTACATGTGACATATGAAGGAACTGATCGAGTCAAGGAGACCAAAGTAAACATATTACTTGGTCAATACGAATCTTTTAAGATGAAGCATGGAGAATCCATAGGAGATATGTTCAGTCGTTTTACAGAAATTGTAAACGGATTGGCATATCAAGGACAGCCTGTTCCTGGACCAATGAAGGTCAACAAACTTCTGAGAGGACTGTCAAAAGAATGGAACAATGTGAAGACATCTATCAGAGAAACTCTGCGAATTTCACCTCTAACAGTCGATGAGCTCGTTGGTACTCTGCAGTCCTACGAGGCAGAACAAATGAACGAGGAAGTGGAATCCAGAGGTAAAAAGTCCATTGCTCTTAAGTCTAACATTGATTCTGATGATACAGATTCTAAGGAAGAACTGGACGACGATGAACTTGCACTGCTGATAAAAAAGGTAAAGAAATTAAACAGAAAAGGCAGGAAGTTCAACTACAGGAAACAAAACAGACAATCTGGACAACGCAGAACTGATGACGAGGATGATTATGCCAAAGAAGTAATTTGCTTTGAGTGTAAGAAAAAGGGACATATTAAACAGAATTGTCCCAAACTCAAAAAGAACAAAGGGAAGTTTGAGAAGTACAAGAAGGCTCTCAAAGCTGAAACATGGAGTGACACAGAAGTCGAGGATAGTGAAGACGAATATGGAAACATCTGTCTTATGGTACACTCAGACTCAGACTCTGAAACTGATTCAGACTCAGACTCAGACAGAGAGATCGAGGTAAATCATTCTGAGATTCCTATAGAAGTTTCAAATTATATAAATGAGCTTTGTTCTAATCTAAAAACTACTCTGAAAAGGATCTCCAGATTAAAAAAGGAAAATTACAAGTTGAATCAACAGAACATTTCTTTGAAAGGAAAAGTGGATGATTTCAAAAAGGAATTTTTGGAAATAAAGGAAAATCGAGAGTTTCTATTAAATGAGAATGAGTCTATTAAAAAGGAACTTTTAGAAACAAAGGAAAATCGAAATTCTTTGCAAAAGGAGAATGATTCTTTTAAAAAGGAATTCTTAGATATTACCACAAAATTTTCTAAAGGATCAAAAACTCTACAGCATATACTTTCCATTCAAATTCCGTATTATGATAAGTCTGGACTTGGTTTTTATAAGGAAAATGATTCACTGATTGATTTTCCTAAAGTCAAGGAAAGAATAAGACAAAGACCTCCTCGACAATCTTATAGAAATCATTTCAAAAACAATTTTGTAAGACCTATTGGTAGAAACAATCTCAAGTGTTCTAACTGTGGAGAAAGAGAACATTTTGAAAACAAATGTCCTAAAGTCTGGAGACCTGTTCAAAAGAAATGGATAGAAAAAGCTTATACTACTAACTTCAATGGACCCAAGAAAATTTGGGTACCAAAGAAAAAATGAGTATTTGTAAACATTGCAGGTAAGCTTCAAATGTAAGAAGAAATGGTACTTGGACAGTGGATGTTCAAGACATATGACAGGAAATTCAAAGATGTTCATTGGATACGAAAGAATCAAGGGAGGAACAGTTTCGTTTGGAGGAAACACCAAAGGAAACATTATAGGATTAGGAACTGTCAAGATCGGTAGCTTAATCATCAACAACGTTTCTCTAGTCAAAGGATTAAACTACAATCTTCTAAGCATCAGCCAGTTATGTGATGCCGGCTTCAGAATAAACTTCAAAGAGAACCTATGTTCTGGAACAAGCAATGACTATTCACAGACTTTTACTGGACGAAGACATGGGAACATCTATCTTCTGGACATAAATGAAGATACTGCGAAATGTCTATTATCAGTTCAAGATGAAGTAGATATGTGGCACCGCAAACTTGGGCATGTCAGCATGAAACAAATCTCCAAGCTTGCCAGCAAAAAGCTTGTTCGTGGCTTGCCTTCACTAAGTTACAAGAAAACAGAGCTTTGCTCTGCATGTACACTGGGAAAACAGGTAAGAAGCTCTTTCAAATCTATAAAACAAATTTCTACTAATCGTGTGTTACAGCTTCTTCACATGGACTTATTTGGACCAACCAGAACCCAAAGCATTGGAGGTAAGAAATACTGTCTTGTGATAGTTGATGATTACTCTCGATTCACATGGGTATATTTTCTAGCAAATAAAGGAGATACATTCTCATATTTCTCAACTTTTGCTAAGAAAATCCAAAATGAAAAAGGATACTCTATTTCAAGTATCAAAACAGATCATGGAGGAGAATTTGAAAATCAAGACTTCTCAAACTTTTGTGACAAAAATGGCATACAGCATACATTTTCATCTCCTTACACTCCAGAACAAAATGGAGTTGTAGAAAGAAAGAATAGGTCTTTGCAGGAAATGGCCAGAACTTTGCTTATGGAAAGCAAGGTGGCAACTCGGTTCTGGGCAGAAGCAGTTTCTACTTCTTGCTATATTATTAACAGAGTACTTCTTAGACCAATTCTTGAGAAAACCCCCTATGAGATTTTCAAAGAAAGAAAACCTGTTGTTTCCTACTTTCGTATCTTTGGTTGTCTATGCTATATTCTTAAAAATGTTAATCATCAACCTAGTAAGTTTGAAGAAAGGTCAGATGAAGGTATTTTTCTGGGTTATTCAAACTCTAGTAAAGCATATAGAGTGTTCAACAAGAACACTCAGACAATGGAAGAATCCATGAACGTAAAGTTTCTGGAGAAAGAGGTTTCAAAACAGAGCAGTTCAGCAAATGAAGAATCAGAATCAAATGCAGCTCCTGAAAGATCGGATTTCAACAAAGAAGCATAATCTTCCCAGGAAACAATCAAAGAAGCAACTCATGAAGAACGACTAACTCAGCTTAATATTTCTGCATCAGCAGAAGATTCTGATAATAATGAAGTTCTAAACAGAAACTGGAAGCATAAGTCTAGTCATCCCAAGGAACTTGTGATTGGAAGCATCAACGAAGGGATTCAAACCAGATCAAGAAACAAAAAGGACACAGGTATTGTTGCACTAATCTCTGAAATTGAACCCAAAGGAATTGATGAAGCACTGCAAAATGAAAGCTGGATAGAAGCAATGCAAGAAGAGCTTCAACAGTTCAAGAGGAATGATGTATGGGAATTGGTACCCAAACCAAAAGGACGAACAATCATTGGAACCAAATGGATTTTCAGAAACAAAGTCAATGAACTTGGAAAAGTCACCAGAAACAAGGCAAGGCTCGTGGCAAAAGGTTATTCTCAATCTGAAGGAATAGACTATGATGAAACCTATGCCCCAGTTGCAAGACTAGAAGCAATCAGACTATTACTTGCTTATGCTTGCTATCAAAATTTCAAGCTATACCAAATGGACGTGAAAAGTGCTTTTCTGAATGGATTTATCAAAGAAGAAGTGTTTGTAGAACAACCTCCTGGATTCGAGGAACCAAGAAAACCAGACCATGTATACAAGTTAAAAAAGGCACTTTACGGTCTGAAACAGGCTCCTCGAGCTTGGTATGAACGATTGAGCAAGTTTCTACTAGACAATAAATTCAGGAAAGGTATGGTAGACACAACCTTGTTCATCAAGAAGAAAGGTAAAGATATACTGCTGGTACAAATTTATGTAGATGATATTATTTTTGGGTCATCTAATGAGCACTTGTGCAAGACCTTCTCAAAGTCTATGCAGGAAAAATTTGAGATGAGCATGATGGGAGAACTGACATTCTTCCTAGGACTTCAAGTCAATCAAACGAAACGTGGAACTTTTATCAATCAAGAGAAGTATGCCAAAGACTTGATTAAAAAATTTGGAATGGAGAACTGCAAGAAGACAGAAACTCCAATGGCAACCTCCATCAAACTAGATCAGGATGAAAAGGGAAAGAAGGTTGATCAGAAGTATTACAAAAGCATGATCGGTTCTCTTCTCTACCTTACTGCATCTAGACCAGATATTCTATATAGTATTTGTCTTTGTGCGAGGTTTCAAGTAGATCCTAGAGAATCACATCTTTCTGCTGTTAAACGTATAATTAAGTATATAGCCACTTATCCAAACTTGGGGCTATGGTATCCAAAAGAAACAGATTTTACTCTTCTTGGCTACTCAGATGCAGATTTAGCAGGATGCAAAGTAGACAGAAAGAGTACTTCAGGAACATGCTAACTTCTGGGAAAAATGCTAGTTTCATGGTTTTCCAAAAAGCAGAATACTGTGGCTCTATCAACAGCAAAAGCAGAATATGTAGCACTTGGAAACTGTTGTTCACAAATTCTGTGGATGAGACAGCAACTAAGAGACTATGGGATAGAAGAATCCTGTACAGAAATAAGATGTGATAACACGAGTGCCATAAACCTCACCAAGAATCCGATTTTACATTCCAGGGAAAAGCACATTGAGATTAAACATCACTTTATTAGAGACCATGTGCAAAATGGAGATATTTATGTGGAATTCATTGATTCTAAGAATCAATTAGCAGATATTTTCACAAAGCCGCTGAACAAAGGTACATTCGATTCAATATGTGGGTGTTTAAATATCATTAACCATTTCTTATAAATTCTATGAGAACAGGACAAAGTCTGATAGAAGCAATCGTCTGGACATATCACTCTTAGAAGAAGAGTGAAAAAGGAAATAATGGTATTTTGGGATGGTGTGTTATTTTCTTATTAAAATCTGGTAATTGTTTTAGTAAGTTTTTGATCTGCATGATTAATTTGCATAGTTTCTGGCATGTGTCCATGATGATTGATTCTTCTTTTAAATTTAGAATAACTGCCATTTTAATTCATTTTGGGTGGCGACTGTTCACTTGTTCTCCTAACAAGGGTATAAATACATCCAAAAGTCGGGTCTTTTCCTCACAACTCTCCAGAACGTTGTGTTTACAAACCCTAACAGAGAAAAACGTTTTCTAAATCATTCTTCACCAAAACCAACCTTCTCCGAACATGGCTTCGAGATCCTCCATATTCAGATCAAGATCTCCATCTCCTAGAAGAAGATCAAACAGGATTGTTGGGAGAGGAGGAAGGAGAATCGACGGAGGACAGACGCATTTCGACCTAACACAGACTTCTGAAGATACTCAAGAACAATCTCCACGAGTTTCTCCTCAAAGAAATCAAGAGGATAATGTGGAATCTCCAAGAACTCTCCACTCACAATCTGAGGAAAGGAATGTCTCTCGTAGAGGTACGTCTGGATTAACTCTACCGACACCCACTGAAAGTCCTCATGTAATTATGAGGAGATATGAGAAGTTAGTCCGAAGAAATGTTAGGGAAGATGTGAAACTGTTTTTCTTGAGACAGAATGGGTATGCAAATGAACTACGTCTCATTCAAGCAGTACAGGCTGCCGAATCGTCTTCTACTCGTAGAGAAAGAGTTAGTGATACAGGGAGAAGCAAAGATAAGGTGAAGGAAGATGATGAGACGATCTACAGAAATTTTGAAGTAAGAATGGGAATAGCTGCTGTAGTCCGGAACACAACCGGAAAATTATTTCGATCCAAAGAGCATAAGACTTTCTTTAACAAACTGTTGGATCAAGGGGTCATGAACCATAGAATTGTAGACTTTGATTATTTGGATGCTGCTGAAGTGAATCTGCGAGGATGCTTTGAAAAGTTGCAGATGGACCAATTTTGCACTGATTCTGCTGCTGTTTATCCTGAATTAACAGCATATTTTTACTCGAATTTGACATTTCTATCTCCAGAAAGAATGCAATTCAGTGTAAATGACAGGTTCTATGATGTTAGTTCAGACACTCTGGCTGACATTATAAAAGTTGAGAGAGGAGCATTCAGGCCAATCGACGTCCCTTATGAAACAGTTTGTAAGTTTCTCACAAAGTCTGTAAGGGCCACTATAACTTATCTTCTTCTAACTTCTGCAAGAACTATTTTGCACAAGATTATTATAAGCTGCATTCGTCCAAAAGCATCATCCAAGACTGATGTCTCCAAATTTGAGGCCAAACTGATGTGGGCCATTGAAAAAGGGGTACTGTTCTCACTACCTCATACAATAATATTGCATATGTATCGGACAGTGTCAAAGGACAAAGGATTGCTACCCTATGGAGCTTTAGTTACAAGGATCTTTGATCATCTCAAGATAGACATACCCAGAAGATTCTGTACTAAAACTCTTCCCACAATGATCATTGACATGAAAATGATCAATAAGATGAGACTGAAGAATGTTGCAGAGACATGGAGAATAAAAGAAAAGGAATTGGCTAAAGCAGAGACAGCAAAACGAAATGGCAAAGAATCAACTACTGCTGAGCCAAGTTCTAAAAAGAGAAGACAACTCCTACTGGTAGATGAAGAAGATGAAGAAGAAAGCATATCTGCAATTCTGGCAAATATGCGTCAAAATTCTCAGAGAATGACTGAACCAGAGGCTGAACCACATGAAGAACATGAGAAGAATAGTGAATATGAATCAATGGATGATCCAGAAGAAGAAGAAGGAGCAGAAGCAGAAGAAGAAGAAGAAAGTGATGAGGACAGAGATGAGGAAAGAGACAAAGAGGGGCAACAAGGACAGAATGAAGCATCACCTCAGGGGGAGCGTCATTATGAAAATATTGACATTCCAGTTCCTGCAGCTTCATCTGGGAATGCTGATTATCATAATATCTTAGGACTTTTAACAGAGATAAGGGATCGGCAGGTACAATTGGAAACCTCCTTCAATACCAGACTGGAAACTCTCGAGAAGACAGTTAATCAGTGTATTGACAGGATTGAGAAGTCTGCATCCGATATGGAGGATTTCACCCTTGTTCGGACCCCAAACAAGAAAACCTCTTAAAAACATCTCTTTGAACTGATTTTTTTTGAAGTTGACAAAAAGGGGGAGTAGACATTTTGGCTTTACTGATTTTTGAATTACTGCTGTTTGGAGTTGATTTTTGATGGATTTATCATTGTGTTAATGCATGACAGTTGACTTTATCATTGGGTTGATGCATGATACTGTGATATGATACTGTGATATGAAAGTTCTGATTATGAATGGCTAATAGTATTCTCTTATAGGCTGATCTCACAGTACTGATAAAGTTTGAATCATGTTATTACGTTGCTGCTGTATTATCATGTTGCTGCTGTATTGTCTATACAGGGTTGATATGAGCTACAATTATGAGTTGAGCAGATTATTTGGAAATAGGCTCTTTTTAACCATATTTTGCAGGGACGTTAAGCCATATGTATAAGGTGTTTTGTCACCATCAAAAAGGGGGAGATTGTTGAGAAAACTCCTAGTTTTGATGCTAACAAAACAACTTATGAATGATATTTATATCAATCTCTTGAAAGAAAAGGACATGGATTGACATAGGCTTTAAAGTCTGCTTGTTGCAGAAGATAAAGCATAAGATGTCTAAGAGTCTGACCGCACCAGAAGGAAAGACTCGTCCAGACTGAGTTTTAAGTCTGACCGTACTAGACCGAGTTTTAAGTCTGAATGAACCAGACTGAGATTTTAAGTCTGAACAAACCAGACTGAGATTTTAAGTCTGAACGAACCAGACTAAAAATCTAGGCAGATTCAGAACTTAAGACCATCAGACTTAAGATGAACCTACTCGATAAGATCACCAATGGTAGAGTATCTCACTTACCTTATTTATGTTGATTCTGTTATACTAATCTGATTGACAGGATCAATTAATGAACAACTTCCAATGAAGAATAGAGTACTTATGGAAGCCCGGATTCTGGTTGTATGGGCGAACAGAATCTAAGGGGATCTGATCCACCCTCAACGGTCAAAAAGACTTACCTTATAAAGTCTGTCTAAGAAAAGGAAAACTAAACTCTCAAGGAAAGAGCCAACGGTCGAGTGTGGCTTGGAGAGTATTTAAGTGTAGGTTGAGACTTATGGAAAGACAGATGAACATTATTCCAAAACTGATTCAATTCTTCAATTGTTGTTCATAGTGGGCATTTGAGTGATCTAAGTGTTTTACAAAAAGAGAGTGACTTAGTGAGACAGATCATCATCGAGTACAAACACTCGAGAGTGTGTAATCACCATTGATCATATAGTGGAATACAGCCAATTAGCTGGTCTCTCGGAGAGTGGACGTAGGCTTATCAAAAGCCGAACCACTATAAACAGTGTTTGCAATCTTCTCTAACTCCTTCTACTTGATTTCAGTTCGTTGATTCGAAAAGTAGCATATATATAATCGTTTATCTTACTACACCTATTCACCCCCCCTCTAGGTAGTTATACTAGTTATTTCAGTTTCGACCACCGATTGTCATCCATTGTTATTCCAAGCTAGCCACTCATTGTCCTCGCTATCACCATCACACCCATGTCATCAGAATCATCACCGAGTGATTTACATTCTAATCCCTTGATTAGTCCATTAAACTTGTTTAGGGTTAGTTTAGATTATTAGTTAACCTTGATTAGGAGGTTGGTTAGATTAATTAACCTTGGTTAGATAAAGTAACCGTGGTTAAATAAAGTAACCATGGTTGGTGATTAGTTGGGTTAATTAACCTTGGTTTGATAAAGTAACCATGGTTAACCGACGATTAAGTTAATTAACTTGGGTTAAATAAAGTGACCATGGTTGATAGGTGGTTAGATTAATTAACTATGTTTAGTTAATTAACCATGATTTATATGTGGTTAAGTTTAGTTAACCATAGTTAAGGTTAATTAATTTAATTAACCCGGATTAATTATAACTAATTATGTTTAGATTAATTCATTATAATTAAGATGATAAACCATCACGATAGGCAATCGGAAAAGGTGATAAGCTATTGTTAAAAAGACGATAAGCTGTCGAGGGATTAAATGATAAGCTATCACTAAAGGAGTGATAAGCTATTGAGAATTTGAGAATAAGCTATCGGAAAGAATATCTTTTACATATCCCCCCAGTTTGTCAACTTTTTTGGAAATGATCCAGGTAAGCGATAAGTTATTGGGAAATAATTGATAGACTATCACCAAGGAGTGATAAGTGTTGCTTGTTATATGTTTTTGGCCTGAATTTTATGATGTTTTCCTACATGTGCCATGCTATTTGATGCCTACTTTGCCTTAAAAAATGTTTGCTTCATATGAAATTCAAAATAGTAATTTTTACAAGGGTTTTTACAGACATATAAAAGGAAAACCCCAAGGTGCCAAGTTTATATGTTGAGCTTGGCAATTTAAATGAGGCTAGTACATTTAAAAAATAAGGCATTTAAAGTTTGACGGGTTTTGATAAATATATGACAATGTGCAATAATTTTCCTGCAACTTTACATGAAAAATGTGCAATTATTTATTATGTTGAGCATATACCACATTTGCATTGGCTAATGCATGGAAATGAATCAAAATGGATTATTGTGGTGTGCTTGTGTGATCACATAAATAACTCGTCATCTGGCTACAAGTCCAGATACAAGTCGCAATAGAGGTCTGACCTATGCTCATTCAGAAATGCCGTCTAGATAGAAGTTCCAAAAGTAGCCGTGCCTGATAAGGTAAGGCGATACCTGGCTAAGCCAAAAGACACTGACAAGAGTTCAATTGTACACATCGGCGGGAGTTCGATTGTGGCCTTGGTAAGGGCATAATAATCAGAACATGTATGAGTGCAAAGGTGCATGTGAAATATATTGTTATGTGTTCTAATTATGCGTCTGCATGTTTGCACTGACCATGGCATTTGTAAAATTATACCGTGTAGGGTGTGGTAATGACAAGGTAAAATTGTACGCAAATCGACTCGACCGTGAATGATCATTGTGGTGATGAAAGTATTAGTGTATTATTTATGGCATACATGAGCATTTATACCGTGTAGGGTATGGCAATGGTGAGGTAAGGATGCCTGCAAGTCAATTGATTGTTAATTGTTCCTTGTGAGGTTTATAAAGAAGATCACATTTTTAGTTAAGGCAAAGCGAGGGTTGCTTTGCAAATGATCGGTCATTTTTATAAGGAATATGCTTGTTAGGAACCCCAAGGCAAGTTGATGTCCTAATCAAGGCTTAGGATTATAACTCACCGAGATTTATATCTCATTGGTTGTTGTTAATCATTTTTCAAATCTATAGTTATGGCACCTCTATCGCCATGGATCTGGTAGTATTGGAGCATGTCGTTGAGAGCACCAGGATTGTGTGCCCAATGGTTGAAGGAGGTAGATTAGCCCTGCTTAGTATCTTTGGATGACTATAGAGAAAGTTGCCCAATTGAGAGGCTTGTGTGTAAACTTCCTAGGGTCAATCAATACAAAATAAAATGATGTTACTATTGTTGTTATTGGTTTTTCTGCTATCTCGACTATTTGATTGACTGAGTGTTGTTGAAATTGCTTTCGCATACGTTTAATCGCAAAATAAAAGAATAGTCAACGACACGTCTTAGGATATCACATTCATTTGACCAAAGTGAAGGGATTGTCGAGTGCTTGAAGTTTGGAGCGTGATATGAGTCATCTCACTCTAGGTCTCATTCCAAATGACGCATTTACTCCCATGCATCTCTTTGAACTTGACCCCCATTTTAATAATTTCTTTTTAAAAAGGTAGGGCTTCTACTGCTTATACCCAAAACTTTTTGCTTTAGCTTAACAAATTAAATGCTGTCCTATTTGACCAAATTCAGGTAAAATATGGCTCCTAAGGTGTGTCAAATTGTTCCTGTCAAATGAATGAAAGGTAAAAGTCACATAAAAGGCTCTCTATCTCTAATAAGGACAGGAAAGGACCTTGCAAGAAGAGCCGGGCGCTTTTGGCATCATCCGTAATCGTCAAGACATCCTAATCTTTTAAATCTCATATTCTGCATGTACCCGTCGTTCCAGCACCGTACATGGGCATGCCATTTGACATACACTATAATGTGCCCAAACTGTTTGAGTCGAATAATCTATATAAGTTCACCAATATCTGTCCAGTCTTATGGAACCGATTCGTTGTCTCTTCAGCCATTTGACCTATGTACATAGTCTTTTCACGTCATTTTAGCTGCATTTAAAGTTTGATGAATTTTATCTAAAATGTTCATATTGTCATTGATTACCGTTATTTGTGCAAATAATGAGATATATATATATATATATATATATATATTTCTTTTCTTTTCTTTTCTTTTTTTTCTTTTTTTCTTTTTTTTCTTTTTTTCTTTCTGGATAAAAGTTGCTTTAGAAAACAATTTTAGCGCCTCAAGATGAAGCACGGCATAACATATCCATACGTTGTATTGTTTGCACCATGACTAACGCATTTTTTGGCGATAGTTATGATGTCACAACTCGGTGTGGATTGCATTTTTAAGAGAGAGAACTACGAATGAATAACAAATTGACGGATAAACTAAGGGATAATTGCAAAATTGTATCCTCACATTTGCACACCTCTATCGATATTCATCATTAGTTTTCGAAACATACAATTTGCATCTTTCGCTCACGCGAGGTCATTGTGTTGACTAGGTCTGCCTCATTTGTGGGGCCCAACTTACATTAAAAGAAAAACAAAGAAGTCAAAAACAAAAAACAAAAAAAGAAAGAACTGCTTCGTGCGAGAGTGAGTAGAGCAAGAGGAGAGACAAAAGGGTAAGAGAGAGAGCTCACCAAGGAAAGCACGGGAGGAGAAGAAGAAATGGGGTTGAGCCTACCGGTTTCGATTTGAACGCCATATGTCGTTGGAATTGGCTCAAATTGGAGTATATTTTTTGTGAGACCAAGAGTTACGAGTTGATCAATAGAACTTTTTCTGAATTCTCCAATAACGTTTAGGGTTTTCTTATTTGTGGTAATCCACTTTCTTGGTGATGAAATACTATCATATTATTGATTTCGAACCTCTAGTGATGACTAGAGAAAAACACTTTGTGTGTGCTACTATTTTTGTGATTAGTGCCAGTTTACTAACAATTTGTGATTTTTCTTGTATTGGATTTTCACGTAAAATCTTGGTGCTATTGTTACCTTTGTCTCCTTATCATTTCAGGGGTATATTTGGTTCTTGTGAGGTTGTATTGGCTGGTTGTTGCTAGAGTTAAGTTTATTTCAGTTGGTTAATTTTAGAGGAGAAATTAATCCAAAAATTGAGTTAGTTCTTGGTGAATTGTTGCTCGATTCTCCCCCAATGGACTTTGGGATAGAGCTCTTTATGGCCATGCAAGCTCTATCATAAAGCTCGTGGGTCTACCATGGCCACAACCATGGGAAACCCTATCTAGTGTAGATCGAGTTTCTTGACTGCTAAAAATTTCAATTTTTTTTTTCCATGTCTTAGGCCATTTTAGATCCATTAGGATCGGGTCCAGTATGTAAATAGCCTAGTGTAGTCAAAGTCCTCAAATAGGGGGCACTTAAAAAAGATGAAAGGGAGAGGCATGACTAGCTTTATGAATTAAATGCAACTTTGGATCTTTATGTGCTTTTAGTTCTCTTTTGCAAGTAGTCCTAATCAATGTAGTATGGGCGGATTGGCCTAATCTTCTAGACCCTGATAGATAGCTCAGTCTCCACCAATGGGACCTTAAAGTTGATAGGAGCATCTTCTAATATAAAGACAGAGGGGGTCATCACTTTGATCAATTAAGTTACCACGACTATTATTCAATCAACCTAATCAAATTTCATGAGCCAGGTCTAGTTCACTAACGTAAGTCCAGTTCTTATTCAATAAATATATGCACAAGTTTCCATTATGAAATTCGTGTTATGTTATTGAATAAATACTTTTGCTTAATATGTATTGATCTTATTGATGCTCACATGTTCAATGGACTCCTGCACCAATTGGGCGACTATTGTCCATGCTCTCATGCATCATTTTGAGAACACTGTTGTATAGGTGGAAAGCTAACCTTAATTATTTTTGAGAGAGAGAGAGAGAGAGAGAGAGAGGATGATAAAAAGAAGAAGAGGAGGAGGGTTTAGATAAAGACAAATGATGGGGGATGTGATCGTAGAGAGAAGAATAAGGTACTTTTTTGTTTGAAGAATAGTCTCTAAAACATGTCAGTGTGTCACCCACAATTAGGAGGGAAAATTGGATTCATCAATTATCCTTTAAATAGAGAAGTGTTAATTATCTTAGGCTTCTGGTGCCACTTCTCCAAATGAATGAATGAATGAAGAGCTACACGTGACGAATATACTATACAGGTCATCCACATGGGATGATGTACTATTTCCCTTCTGCAAAGGACATCCGTGCCCTGTCGGTCGGAGAGGAATTTGAAAATGTGACAATTTGGTTTTCCTTACTTCCACATTTTAAATTAATTAAGGTTCCCAAACGAACTACAAGCTAACTAATTACATGAGAAATAGATTAGCTGGAGGTATATGGTCAAGACTTTATCCCAACGAGTGCAAACAACCGCATGTTTGGGCCACCATTCAGATTATGGCTCTCGTCTTATAAGATTAACCTACCTAAAGTTGATTTTCTCGTCATAAAGAGAGGCTGGAATAAAGAACAACATTGCATTTTAACTCTATGAACTAGGGAACTCTCATACTCTACAGCGCTGCAAACTTCTTTGTGAGGCTATGGTGATATACTTGTAAATCTCGCATCTTCAAATTGCAAGTAGTGCAAAGTAATTCTAGCTCATCAATCCAACATCTCATAGAGAATATGGGATCCTTATTTGTAATGCGCACAGAAAGTCGCTAACAGTGGTTACCCGTCCTCGCCATTTTGCTGGTCCCAGAAAAACCGCCCCGTTCAAAGCCCGGAAAGTGCAAATTTGACTTCTTCTCCAATTGAACAAGAGCCATATATTCTTAGTGATTTCCCATCTTGACTCATATATTGACTTGTGCACGTGGCCTAATATAGTCCGACAACATGACTTCCCTCCTCAATTCGGAACATCATCCTTATCCTTTAATTAATGTCGAAAGCAACGATAGGCGGCACTAACAACCGACATTGAGTAAAAAATAATACAAAAGTAAATAAAGGAAACAAAAATATTATGTAAGGCTGATATCACAATTCGATCTAATACTCTATATTATGTATATCAATACAGTGAGATAAACCACTCACTTTAAGTCTCACATTGAATAAGAAAGATGGATAGCTCAATAAAATGAATTAATAAAAAATCATGACGGCGTGTTTAGTCCAAAGAGCCCATGACTTTGTTATCTAGGTTTTAATTATTCAATTTATTAGGGTTAGCCTCCCATCTTAGAATGGGCACAAACATGCCTACTAATCTCAAAGCACCAACATCCTCGAAAAAACAAAATCTTGTTTTCCATGGAATTTTCCGTTTGCGAACATATATGATCATTTATTCTACCTTCTAAGGTTTGTGCTGTACAGCCTTTTGGTTCTACCTTCTAAGGTTTGTATCATGTTATTTCTGAACTTGGTACCATTCCACTCATTCAACATCTTGTTGTGGTGAGTGCAAGTGGGTGCCGAGGTTCTCTTGTGCTATATAGTTTTTTGGTTGAAATTTATACAAACTTACCTTACCAAGAAAAAAAAAATATTTATGATCATTTAATGTGCACAAATAAAAGACAGATGGAAGTAATTGCATAATACTACGCCAGCATATCAATTGAAAAGAAGGTGGCATGGCTAAACTTTTTTGAGATATAGGACACCATAATTTTCATTTTTTGTTTCTTCAATTGAACCTATTAGAGAGAAGAATATTTTCGGAGTGACAAACAAACAAACAAAAGAAAACCCCCATATCCCACTATAAATTCTCAGCTCCATCTTCATTTTCATAGCCATCCCACTGCAAATCCTCCTTCGCAGCATATTCTTCTCTCTTCCTTCACTCCTTTCAAAACATCCATCCAAAGGGGGAAAATGGCCAGTTTACGCCTTGCAAGATTTATAACGGAAGTTGTGCCATCACAATTTGCAAGCGCCACAAGGAGGCCGCCCAAACCATGCAACGTGATGGATGCGATTCGTGAAGACAGAGAAGAAGAAGAGAGACAGGCACATGAAAGCTTCAGTAATGCATCTCTCTCTTCTTCTCCAGGAAGATCTTCTGCTTCTTGGGTAGTGGCCGCTTCAACTGGTTTGAACTCCAGGGTCTACTTCAACCAAGTCCGAACATCTTTGTATGTTGTTCGGAAATGACCATGTTTGTTGGCTGATGGTGACAGTGTGCATCTTCAAGGCACAAGACCTTTCCACCATATGTCTTGTTCATCTGATAGGATAAGATCAAGGGCTACTTTCTTAAGACTGTACCGAGAGAAATAGGAGGTTATTCGATACTTGGCTGTAAGGAGTAGGTTTTCTTCTTTTCTTTTTTTCCTCTTGTAGTTGGGTTGCTCTCTTGTTTCTTCTTTTTATCTTTTGAAGGGGAATTCCCTTACTATATCCTCAAGGCAACGTGCTGTATACCATGTGAAGTGAAGTCTTTCCATTTGTTTTCTCCATTGTTCTTCTTCTTCTTTTCCTTCTTAGGTCTCAAAAAAGAAATCAATTTTAAGACATAATGATCAGTTCAATTAAACAATGACTTTATTTGAGAGCGGATCGAAGACAAAATTGTCCTGGAGGACCTCTTGATCAAATCACAACCCTAAAAGGATTAGGGCATGTTGGACAACCCTATTAGCAATTAATGAGATATGTTTGATAACATTAAATAACATTGACTTAAATTATTCAATTAAGTAAAAATTCACTTCTTTGGTAAGTAAGGGAGTGGTTTATTAAGTCATTCAAGAGAAACACAACTAATGATGGTAATTAGAATTTTGTTAAATACATTGAAAAAGTCCTAAAACCTACCTATAAGGCTTGCGATGCATATTTAGGAGTTCATTATTTCTTAATATCTTTATTTTCCATATTTCATCACACGTTAGCATGCCATTAAAAAAGGAAGCAAAATCATGTCTCGCAAGTTGGGCATCTTAGAATGCATTTCCTATAAAAATAGGTTAAAAAGATCTTGTTAAGATTTCATTCAGGTTAAACGTGAATGTTAATATCAGTCAGCCACTGTTTGTTTCCAAGCAAACAACTATTGTCGTAAAATATTTTCCTATTTGTTGGTATTTGAATCTCTTAGGAAAATAAGGTAATGTAATATCTTCATAATCAACGAAACATTTATGCTTAAATTTAAGAAAATAATTTTCTCTATCAAAAATCAGAAATCATTTTCAAAATACGAGTAGACCTCAACACTTGAGCATGAGAACCACAACAATCGGGGTCCGTGTCCTAAGTAGACAGGCCTAAGTCTATTGAGGCAAAGCCTAGTTTCAGCAATTGGACACAAGTCCACAAAGGTAGGGCCCAAGTCCCTCGAGGCCATGCCCAAGCCTTGGTGCACATGCCAAAGTCCTTGATTGTCAAGCCCAAGTACTTGGCCTTGTGCTTAAGTCATCGGCACTAGGCTTGGGTCCAATGGAGGCCAGCCCGCATCCTAAAGGCCAATAGTGAGACCTTAATGCCCATGGGCGAGTACCCAACAGCCATGCTTAGTTATCAACTCCGACCCCCTAATTATTGGCATCCACACCTGAGTCCATCAACATTAGGCCTAGATCCAAAAGGTCGAGTCCCTATCTCTTAAAGTTGGACCTAGGACTGTGGTGCCTGTGCCAAAGTTCCCAACAAGTCAACAACCTTGTTTGAGTACCTAGTTTTCACACATAAGTCATTGTCGCCCAAGCCTCAATTCATTAAGGCCAAGACCACTTCCTTAGTGGTCAAGCCTGAGACCACAAAGGTTGGACCCATGTTCCTTGTGGCTAAGCCCAAGATCCTAATACTCATTCTTAGGCTCTTAGCTTCCTTGTTAGGAACCCAACTTTTGCATTGAAGTTATTGACACCTAGGCCAAGATCCTCAGTGGCCATGCCTGAGACCCCAATGCCCGTGCAAAGGTTCCCGCCAATCATGCCCAAGTACCCAACTCCCGCAACTAGGCTTGGCTCCACAAAAGCCACGCCCGACTCTCTAGCAGCTATGCTTGGAATACCCAAATCCAACTTCCAAGTCATTGGCGCATGAACCTAGGTTCACAAAGGGTGGGTGCAGGTGCCTCAAGGCCAAGCACAAGACTCCAATGCTCGCGTCCAATCTCCAATGGATGTGCCCGAATATGTGGATTCCGAGCTCAAGCCAGAACATTCTAGGTTTTTTTTTTTTTTTTGGGAAGAGGTGCTAAGAGATTTCTAAAAAAGAGCGAATGAAGGCTGATAGGTCTCCACGAAGAGTGATAAAATTTAAGCACTCAACATTTCATGCTTGCCCAACTCAATAGAAATCTCCACAAGGTTAATTAAAAGTGGGTAATCCTCCCATCCATCTTTGAAGTGCTCTCAGCAGACATGCAAAAATATCTATAGCGGTGCAGATAGGAAAACATAAATTTATTGCATATTTGAATTATATAAATAGATTTATTTTCTTATGGTAGCGTTGCATTATAAATGGCATTATGCTGTATTTAATTTCAATATTCAATACTCATTTTAGGAAATACTTTATTTTATTTTACATAGTGAAAATTGCTATGTCTATCTTAAATGTATTTACTAATTTCAATTTAGTGTAAAACCTTTCATTTGAACTTATGTAACTATAATCACTGGGAGTTGTTCCAATTATCACCATTCCCTCATGGAAAGGGGAAGTGGGGAGTTCGATTCCCCACCTTCTTAGAAGGTGCTGGGGTGTGAACCTTTAGTGTTTGGTGTGGGGTTCAACTCCTATACTCTACAAAGAGGTAAGACAAAAGTTAAAGAGTAAGTTGAGAATTAGAGTAGAAAAGCTAATGTAACCATATGCCTTCGAATGAAAATGCATTTAAGTCCTCTAGGTCAAGACTTGCTTGAAATTACTGGCGTGGTGGTTGAGCCCTTGCTAGCCAAGTCGTACTTGTCACAACCAGCAATCAAACATGAAAAGATTTTGACAAAATGATGCGATTTTGCTTAATTTTTGTATATTCTGAATTTTTATTATTTTCTTTCTTTGTTCTTTCCTTCTGGTTATTATTCTTCTTCAACCTCTGGCTACCGTTCGTCTTCAACTATTGTTACCGACGTGACAATTTATTGTTCACAGTCCTTCCTGTTTATTTCGAGAATGACGCACTGCAAATGGGACAGTGTAACTGAGGCCCACTGAGCCGTCTCGTTCTCAGTCTCATCCCAAACGAACCAAATCTGGGCCAACGGAGTTCTCTCGCTCGCACTCTCGCTCTCGATGGCCTCAAGCTCAACAGCCATGGAGGAGCAGTGGCCGAGCTTGCTAAGATGTAGAGACTTGGCCATGGCTGTCCAG
>MU090689.1:5907-22063 GCA_014858505.1 Corymbia citriodora subsp. variegata | reverse complement strand
GCATTTCTTATCCCACATCACCTAGGGGGGAGTTCTAAGCTAGTTGATAAGGCTTGGGTTTTGTATCTTATGTAATGCGTTTTTGGGCGAAACCCAAATAACAAAGCCACGCGAGCCTCGGCCCAAAGCAGATAATATTACACAGTGATAAGTCTGAGCCCTTACACATTTCCTTATTACTACCATCTTGCCAAATAAAATGGAGAAAATTTGACTAGCAAAGTAAGGTAGCAGCTTGCGAGGCAGTCATTTAATAATAATCTTCGTTTTGCCAGGAATTCTCCATCTAAGGACGAAAAAAAACGTAGAAAAAGAACAAAGCAAAAAATTAAAAAAAGAAAAAGAAGGGTCGCACACGAGGGATGTTCGTCTTTGTTGATTAATCCAAGTTCAGACTACAGCCATTTGGATTGTGACGTGGCGATGATGGCCTTTGACCACAAGAAGAAAATAAAGACTCGTTAAATTTGAAGTTTTTATTTTCACCAAAAAATTAAAAGATTGACTTCACATTTGGAATTGTGCAAAAAGAGAAAAATTATTTTTCTTAAAGAGGTGATTGTAGAATATAAGAAAATGCCAATAATGTTAAATAAAAACTAAATTGTTTAACAATAAAAGGTCACTTCAAATAATCCCGCAATTATATATAATAATTTTCTTCTGGTTTGATATCGGTATCCATGTTCCATTCTTCTAGATGACCGACTGCTCCGCCTTAATGAGAAAAGAAGAAAGGCTTAAATCAAGGTCGACTAGTCTAACTTGGTGCGCTTTGAACTTTGAATGGGGATGGAGTACTAAACAATGGACTATACCTATAAGTACGAAGTAGGTCTCTTCATCATCTTCATCAGATCAAGCCTTCTCCTTTAGCAATCACACCAAACCCTTCCATTACCCTTCTTGAGTTCAGTTCTCTTTGTTTCTTACAGGCAAACATGGGAGTCATCACCTACTCGATGGAGATCACGAGTGCCGTTGCACCGTCGAGGATGTTCAAGGCTTTGGTCCTTGAGTCCCACAATATCTTACCCAAGATTGTTCCTGAGGGTATCAAGAGCGTTGAGTTCATCGAAGGAGATGGTGGAGTTGGTAGCATCAAGAAAACCAACTTCAGTGAAAGTAAGACAGATCATACTCGCACTTCTACAATGTCAAGTTTATATATAAACCTCAGAATTAAGAATTAACTTCTTCACTTTGATGAATTTACATAACAGGCTCCCACATCAAGTACACGAAGCACAAGGTTGAGGCTCTCGATGCGGGTAGCTTTTACTGCAAATATACTATGATCGAAAGCGATATCAAGTTCGACAAGATTGACTCTGTCACGGAAGAAGTGAAATTTGTCGCTGCTGGTAGTGGATGCGTTTGCAAGATGACCAGCGAGTACCATATTAAGGAAGGTGGTGAACTCAAGGAGGAGGACATCAAGAAGGGTAAAGACAAAGCTATGGGATTGTACAAGGCTGTTGAGGAATACCTTGTGGCCAATCCCGATGTTTGTGCCTAAATGCTATTCTCCAAATTCATTTGAGTGATGACATAGTAGAGTGAGTGGAAAATGTGTGGTGTGTCTTCTTTTTCCCTTTTGGCTCTGCCTTGGAGCTTTTGAGTGAGGCAATGTTTTTCTCGTGTAATTTCTATGTTCTCAACAATTTGATGGTTGTGTGTAAGGTCATACGAAAATAAAGCTCAGACGAAGCAATGAGCGATCCACTTGATTATGGATTTTCCCGAATAGATCTCATTTTCTTGTCATGAAAATTCACAAAAGAAGAAGGAAAAGTTTGCAAGATATCCTAAATCTTATCAAGAATGTACAATCAAATCCTAAAATTTTTAAAAAGTGAAATAAAGTTCAAAACTTTACTTATTGATGCAATTAAATCCTTTCATATTTTTGTCCAATTTAATTGACGAAAAATGTCCACATTGTTGTTGCTTTTTTATTACTTGCTTAAGATGTATGATAAAAATGTCTTTTCCTTATGGTTCCGTTCTTCCCCACGAGATCTTGGTGGGTGAAGGCAACCATGAACACCCGAAAGAGAGGAAATGATTCAACCGCTCTGTGTTCCAAATAAAATTCATCTCATTGTAGAATCTGCACTCAATTGAAGGACTCACTGGAGCATTTAAGTGAAGGTTTCAATCCCTGTGTGGAGATGGGATAGCAAGAAGAATTAAGTCAACAATAGTGAATAGCATGAATGGAACATACTAAATCAATCCAATAGTGACAAATGATAAGGAAATCCAGTTTTAGGAGACACTGCAAAATTTGACGAGCCTCGGGTTAATTGGGAAAGAAATCATAAGCGCCAGCACCCCACAAGACAACGTAAAAAACAGAGACATGTTTCAGCAAGAAACCTGAGAACTCATCCAGCATGAGAGAAAGGGGTCCAAGTTCCTCAAATCATTCTTGAAAATCCGCCCAGCCATGGCAGTTTACAATCTGTGGATCTCGCAAACAGAAGAGAACAATAAAGAAAATCGCCCAGAAAAAAAGTTTTGAACCCACCGAGAGTAGAATCCAATGACCAAAAGAAACAGAGAAGAGAAACCTGCCAACGGAGGTGACCCCGGCCTCTGTCGACCGTTGGCAAGAGATTGACTAAGGTGATGGTGATTTCAAGAAAATACTAGGTGAGGCTGGGATGTCAACGCGTCAAAATCTCCCTCCATTCATCGGTTGACGCGTTTCGCGTAGGCCCCACTGCACTCTAAAAGCCTCATGTTGCCTGGTCCCACCTCTCGCTCCCTTAATTTCAATTTCACAATAAGAGACGCACCCTCTCTCTACACGGCTCTTTCTCCCACCCACCCACGTGATCGTTTAGAAATTAAGAGAGGGAGAGGTGGGGCCCGGGCGATAGAAGGCTTCTAGCCTGTAGTGGGGCCCAAACGCGTCGCCTGGATGGAATTTTGACACTCTGGAATCCCAATCCTACGCAATATTTTGTCGTGATGTTCCTTTGGAAGCTTTGATTGGTGGGGGAACACCCATCACGTTGGCTCCACGTACTTTAAGAAATTAATAAAAAAAACCACATTATATTTTTCATTAGTTAGTAAAAATGGACGGAGTTAACAAAGATTTGATACTTGATTGTATTTTTTATAAAATTTAAAATTTAATTGCATCGGTACGACAAAAAAGTGGATACATGAAGTGCGACGGAAATTGGGCATTTGAATCCACATTTCTTAATCAGAACCATCTTGCCAAATAAAACGGAGAGATTTGGTGAAAAAAACAAAGTAGGGCGGCGGCCTGCCAGGCAGTCATCTAATATTGATCGTTGTTTTGCCAGGAAGTCTCCATCTGAAGACAAAATAAAAAGTAGAAAAGAACGCAGGAGAATGTTACAAAAGAAAAAGAACGGTCGCACAGGAGATACGGTCGTCCTTGTGGATTAAACAAAGTTTAGACTACAGTCATTTGGACTCGATGACGTGGCTATAATGGCCTTTGAAAAGTCTAACTAGCAAAATATCTGATATCAAGCCTAAAATTCGTGTCTACATCAGTTTTTAATTAAAAAAAATTAAATTTTTTCTTTTGGAAAAGGACCTTGTCTAAATCAAATTGGAGCAAAAAGGGATTAACTTATCTAAACTCGTCCATTTCATGCTATGATTCTCATGGAGTCAGAGCTTTGTGGTCCGACTCCCTAGCGCCACAATCACCTCTTGTACGGAGATTAATTGTAAAGAGGATGTGTTTATTAGATATATTGATGTCAAAGATTGACTATCCACAATCAATTTTCTCATTTTCTTGCTAACCCATAAAATCCACTTTCTTTCGTTTTACGATGTAACAACTTGTGCATAAAAAAATATTATTTATCTTATAGAGGTGATTTTAAAATGATAAGAAAACGCCAATAATGTTAAATAAAAACTAAATTGTGAACAAAGCAAGATTTTACGGGCCAAAAAAAAGCAAGATTTGAGAGAAAGCAAAAGAAAAGTAAAAGGTCAATTCAAATAATCCCGCGGTTATATATAACAATTTTCTTCCTGTTTGATAATGATTTCCACATTCCATTCTTCTAGATGACGGACAGCTCTGCCAAACGAGAAAAGAAGAAAGGCGTAAATCAAGGCTGACTAGTCTAACTTGGCGTGCTTTGAACTTTGAATAATGGCAAGAGGGCTAACCATTGGACTCTATAAGTACCAAGTAGTTCTCTTCATCATCTTCATCAGCTCAAGCCCTCTCCAATAGCAATCACACCAAACCCTCCCACTGCCCTTCTTGAGTTCAGTTCTCTTCGTTTCTTACAGGACAAACATGGGAGTCATCACCTACTCAATGGAGGTCACAAGTGCCGTCGCACCATCGAGGATGTTCAAGGCTTTGGTCCTTGAGTCCCACGTCATCCTACCCAAGATTGTTCCTGAGGGTATCAAGAGTGTTGAGTTCATCGAGGGAGATGGCGGAGTTGGTAGCATCAAGCAAACCAACTTTGGTGAAAGTAAGTTGGATCATACTTGTACTTCTACCATGTCAAATTTGTATAGACCTTAGAATTAAGAATTAACTTCTTCGCTTTAATGAATTTACATAACAGGCTCCCACATCAAGTACACGAAGCACAAGGTTGAGGCTCTCGATGCGGGTAGCTTTTACTGCAAATATACTATGATCGAAAGCGATATCAAGTTTGACAAGATTGAACTCGTCACGGAAGAAGTGAAATTCGTCGCTGCTGGTAGTGGATGCGTTTGCAAGATGACCAGTGAGTACCACCTTAAGGAAGGTTGTGAGCTCAAGGAGGAGGAAATCAAGAAGGGTAAAGACAAAGCTATGGGATTGTACAAGGCTGTTGAGGAGTACCTTGTGGCCAACCCTGATGTTTGCGCCTAAATGCTTTGCTCAAGATACTTTTGAGGGATGATATAGTAAAGTGAGTGGAAAGTTTGCTCTGTATCTTCGACAGTTTGTGCGGTGTCTTCTGTGTCCCCTCAGGCTCTACCTCGGAGCATTTGGGTGGGTAAAGGTTTTTATAGTGTGTTTCTATGTTACAAAGGGTTTGAAGGTTGTGTGTAAGGCCATGCCAAAAATAAAACTTGAAAATGCGAAAGAGCAATCCAATGAATTATGGATTTTGTCCAGGAAAATATCTCCCTTTTGTGATCATGAAGGTGAATTTTCACATGTCTTATAGATGAGTTTGCATAAAGAAGAGATAAGAGGGCAAATTCAAGCGCAAAGGAAAATTGGGCATTTTATTATGTATTTCCCATGTGTTATAGATTGTCATCAAATGAAAAGAAATGAAATTTAAAGGGACAATAAAAATAAGAAAAAGTCATTCCGACATCTCGGTTGGATCTAGTCATTTCGATTCGATGAAGATAATTGCATTTCCTAAGCAAGATCATTTCATTAGAGTACAAGTCATTTCGTTGGGCTTTCAAGGACGGTCGCGGAGCGCTCCTGTTTTACTTTTCTTTTCTTTTCACGTCGAAGGGGATCCGATTTATTTTCCTTCTGTTTCCGAAAGGCAATTTTGGTAGTTTGACTTTTCAAATGCCATCGATAGCTACGTCATCAGATCAAAATGACTGTACTCTAAACTTGGACCTACCCACAGACAAATGTTTCTCTTGGGACCCTCCCTTTCCTTTTTAAATTTTTGCTAAGTCTCCCTTTTAATTTTTTTTTCTAGCCAAATTTTCTCCATTTTGTTTGGCAGGATGATTTTAATTAGGTAAATAATCTCAATGTTTGCTTCCAGGATTTGCGAAGAAGCACACTAAAGCTTAATTCAGCAATATTAAGTTTGCATAGTTATGATGAACACAGGCAGTGAAAAATTTTATTTTAATAAATCAAATTGGATTAATTCATTTTTCCCTCTATCTCTTCTTTTTGCGACTCATCTAAAAGTCAAGTCAGATTCACCTCCATGATCACAAAGGGAGATCTTTTCGTGGACAAAAGCCATATTTTATTGGATTGCTTATTGCTCCTTCAAGTATTATTTTTGGCATGGCCTTACACACAACCATCAAACCTCTTTATAACATAGAAATCACATGATGAAAACCTTTCCTCACCTAAAGGCTCCGAGACAGAGCCAAAGGGAAAACAGAAGATACAATACAAACTTTCCACTCTGCTATATCGTAACTCAGAAAGGACCTTGAGAATAGCATTTACGCACAAAGGTCGGGGTTGGCCACAAGGTATTCCTCAACAGCCTTGTACAATCCCATAGCTCTGTCTTTACCTTTCTTGATGTCCTCCTCCTTGAGCTCGCAACCTTCCTTAACGTGGTATTCGCTGGTCATCTTGCAGACACATCCGCTGCCAGCTGCGACAAATTTCACTTCTTCTGTGACGAAGTCGATCTTGTCGAACTTGATATCGCTTTCAATCATAGTGTATTTGCAGTAAAAGCTATCTGCATCGAGAGCCTCGACCTTGTGCTTTGTGTACTTGATGTGGGAGCCTGTCATATAAATTCATTAAAGTGAACAAGTAAATTCTTGATTCAAAGGTCTATACAAACTTGATAGGGAAGAAGTGCAAGTACAATCCGACTTACTTTCACCAAAATTGGTTTGCTTGATGCTACCAACTCCGCCATCTCCCTCAATGAACTCAACACTCTTGATGCCCTCAGGAACAATCTTGGGTAGGATGTTGTGGGAGTCAAGGACCAAAGCCTTGAACATCCTCAATGGTGCGATGGCACTTGTGATCTCCATTGAGTAGGTGATGACTCCCATGTTTGCCCTATAAGAAACTAAGAGAACTGAACTCAAGAAGGGTAGTGGCAGGGTTTGATGTGATTGCTAAATGAGAAGGATTGAGCTGATCAAGATGATGAAGAGAACTACTTAGTTCTTATAGGCAAGTCCACAGTTTGGTACTCCATCATCATTCAAAGTTCACCGAATTGGACCAAGCCGAATTACTTTCCAGCCTTTCTTGTTTTCTTACGGGGTGGAGCCATCGATCATCTGGAAGGCCAGGAAAAGGACAAAAATCACGACCAAAGCTCTTTTGTCTGGCCATTATTATAAATTTATAACAACGTGAGGCATTACAATTAATAAGAAATTACACATTCATTCGCAAACATTGTCGGCTCATTACGATTGTCTATCCTTGGTATTCCACCTCTCTAGAAAAAGCAATTCAAGTTGAATATTTTGGTCATGATGTGAATCATCCGTTTTAAATATGCAAGTCTAGATAAGTTAATCCCTTTTTTCAGCTCCGAATTACCATCTTTGTCAGAATTTTTTTTTTTTTTTTGATTTTTTTTACATCATAAACCCATTCAGACACGAATTTTAGGCTTGATACCAGATAGCCATGACCACCATTGCTAAGGCATATTCTATGTTCGTTCTTGCGCTATCGAGGACAGTCATGGAAATAAGTACAGGAGCTGATTCCCTTAGGGAAAGGATAGTTTCTGGTTCCCACCGTCAGATCAAGGGTTAAAATTTAATGTAGATGGTGCATGAAAAGATAACAAAGAAGCCATAGGTATTATTGCACGATCAGTTAGCGGCTCAGTAGTCCAAGCTTGGACATGAAGAGAACGTCGAAACTTGTTGATGCAGGTGTGATAAACAGCTCTTCTTCTCGCTTGCAATTATGTTCAGTCTCCTGACATCCATAAAGCAATTTTTAAAACCGATTGCAACATCTTAATTGATTTCATCCAACAAAAAGATCTTTGCCATTGGAGTATTCATCCTTTCGTCCAAGATTCTTGCTTCCTATTTCAACGCTATCTGAGTTGAGGTTGGGATTCGACCCATTTACCCAGTCATGTGGGTATTACATCATGTTTGTAATGCTTTGTTTGAAATGAAAAGTCATTTCTAGGGGAAAAAGAAAGAGGACAGTGGTGGACTACTTTCTTTTTAGAAATAGATGCATTAATAGTACTAAAACTTGTCATCAAAGTGTGATTGAATCCTAAAATTTTCAAAAAAATATAATCAAATATAAAACTAGCCACAAAAGTGCAATCAAGTTCTAAACTTTTAGAAAGTACAACCAAATCAAGAAACTTAATGTGAAAGTATAATAAGGTTCTAAAACTTTCAAAAAGTGCAATCAATTGAGACTCAATTGCACTTTGGTGACAAGTTTTAATATTTAATTGCACTTTTTTGAAAATTTTAAAACTTAATTATTGGAGTACCGAACTATGGACTTGCCTTTAAGCTGTAAGTACCAAGGATTTCTCTTCGTGAGCTCAAGCCCTTCTATCACGCCAAACCAGATCCTTCTATTTCCTGCTTGAAGGTGTCATCACCTACTCTCAAGAGTTCACATTTGCCATCACTATGTCAAGGATGTTCAAGGTTTTGTTCCTTGACTCGCACAATGTCATTCCTAAGATTTTCTCCTGAGGACATCAAGAATGTCAAGTTCATCGAGGGAGATGGTGGAATTGGTAGCATTACGCATACCAACTTCAGTGAAAGTAAGTCAAATCATGCATATATCTTTACCATGTCAAGTTCATTTCTAGTATATAGACCTTAGAATTAAGCCATCTGCTTTCATGAATTTGTGTGATAGGTGCCCATATCAAGGACACCAAGCACAAGATCAATGCTCTTGACGAGGAGAACTTCTACCGCAAATACACTTTGATTGATAGTGATATTGAGTTCGACAAAATCAACTTCATAGTTATGAGATGAAATTCATCGCATCGGATAACCACGGATGTGTCTACAGTGTGACCAGTGATTACCATTGCAAGGATGGGGCTGAGCTCAAGAAAGAGGATAAGAACAGGGCATTAGGACTATTTAAGTCCATTTAGGAGTACCTTATGGTAAACCTTGATGTTTGCGCTTAAATGGCAATTCAAAAAAATGTGATATGATTTTTTTTTTGTCAAAAAGCAATATGACTTAAAGGGGCGGAAAATTGTATTACATTTTCCCCCTTTTTCTTGCTGAATTTGAGCTTTTTTTTTTTTTTGGGGGTCCGTAACTCAAATTGAGCTGTTGTGCGGGATGTTTTCCGTGTATTTCTATGTTTCTAAATACGGTTTGGTGGCACTAAAACTCAAAAGACAAATGAGCAATCCATTAAATGGAGTACACTCGTTTGAAGGGAAAATTGTTTAAAAAATTATAAATTTATTGCACTTTGACAATTTTGATCCCAAATAGGGATGAGTGGTTCTAGATTTCAAGTTCCATCCACGTTTCACTTGGAATCTAGAATCTATCCGTTAGAATAGATTTTATAATTTTTAGAATATGGAACCTACCCTACATACCTAGAAACCTGTAACCTACCTATTATAAATTCCAAAGTCTACCTAGGTTCCACTTGTACTTGTAATTAAACAATTGTAGTGAATTATTACCTCTAATAAACACCATTTGTAACAATTCACTAATTATAACTAATATTTAGACACATGAAAATTATGAAACTTTAACAAAGTAAATGTCGTAGTCACGGATATCGCTGGAAATGGAAGTTCAGACTAGTGATTTTATATTACATACTCCTCATTGGACACCATGAGATGCCGAAGGATCACGCTAAGACATAGAACAAGAAAAATATAAAGACTTGTTCCAAGTTCTCGGCTCTTGGTTCTAAGGTCTATCCAAGTTCCGCTAGTACTCTTGATTGAAGAATTGCAGTGAATTATTACCTCTAATGAACATTGTTTGCAACAATTCACTAATCACAACTTATATTTAGACACATGAAAATTATGAGATATTAACATAGTAAATGTCTCAGTCACAGATATTGCTGGAAATTGAAGTTTAGACTAACAATTTCAAATTACGCACTCATCATTGGATGTCATGGAATGTTGGAAGATTGTATGAAGACATACAACAAGAAAAATACAAAGACTTGTTCCAAGTTCTATGTGACGTCCTGAAATTCGAGCTTTTTGAGGGATGAATGAACTTTAGTTTCACCAATGCATTATTGGTTGATCTCACTCGGAATCGATCATTCCTGAGATACTAACCTTGAGGGGAAAGGCTAATGAGGACAGAACTCATGCAATTAAAGAACTTGATCTGGGAAAACGACTTGACTAGAAGTCAATTTGCGGACAGAATATAATGGGACGACGGGTGATTCTATTTATTGCTATCGAGCCCGCGAACGACCCTATGTCAATCCTTAGTAATTGTATACTTTAAAATAAGAATCTATTCTTCGCAATTTCATGTAGTCAAGAACATCCATGTGTCGAGAAGTCTTAAACGTGATTTGGCACAAGTCGGTTACGCGTGAATCCTCAAGGCTGCCTGTCAGTCTGAGTTGTACCAAAATAGCATTTGGGAAAAATTGACAAGGCATGAGAATTCAAGATTGGACTTCGAATTTTCGGGAACATCCGAGACGAACTTTTGGACAATGCTTCTTTGATAGTCGACAATGTTAGTTAAGCCGAGTTTTTAAAAAAGGGATTTACGGACCAAGGAAACGAGCCTACGAGGATGTGGGCTGGGTAAGACTAGTGTGGGCCTCACGCCCAAGGTGGGACAGCCACAATAGTGGACCTAAGGTAAGCAAGTGAGCTCGTTAGACCCAATCGACCAATTTACCCTTATAAGCCCGTTGTCTAACCTTGAGTTGTTTCGAGCCTAATCAATTCTCAAGCCCGTTCCTATTCATTTTCCAGCCCATTTCTTAGGCCCACCCTTCATTTTCAGCCCAAGGGCAAATTGTGAAATGTGCAAGGTGGAAATGATCATTTTATCCCTAGATATTATTTGGAAAAGACAAAAGAAGAGAGAGAAGATGATGTCATCTTGCTTGGGAGTTGAACCAAGCCTTAAATGGCCTTAATGAGGCCTTGACTTGCAGCCCTCACTTCACTCTCTCTCTCCCCTTCAGTCCTCAAAACTGCACACACTCTCTCTCCCTTGTTTCCTTTTCTACCTTCTACTTCTCCTTTTGACCTTCCTCCAAAAACCTGAGTTGTTTATGGGTTTTCCATGCTAATCACCACCCGTGCCACCCACCACCATGCTTAAGAGGTCCAATCTTTACAAACTACGGTGGCCATTCGTTGGACAGAGCCGCCGATCGACCCGTCGGCCGGCCGGAAGTCAACAGCTCTCTAACTGTCTATTGTAGCATAGTTTCGCCTGTTTCAGTCATTTTCTTCCTTTTCTGACCCAACCTCCACCCAGCCTAGCCACTAGCCATTCCCCCTCGCCCCCCAAGTGTCGCTGGTCGCTGGCCAGCCGCTCGTCGGAGCTCTGGCCACCCCTTTTTACTCCGGTCAGTCCTTTTCTCCTCAAAGTAGTGTAGTTTTTAGAAGTTTAGTGAGTGAGCAAAGGTTGTTGCTGTTGTTTCAGCCTCGGGACCAACTTGGATCGCTGTGGTAGAGGTCCCCAGGTGTCGTCCTTGTTGTCATCGCCGTGTCTGTGTCATCGGCCCCTTAACAAGTGAGTTTTGCTCCTAATCCCTTGTTAGTGCCTAAACTTACTTAGGGTTGGTTTAGTTAGTGGTAATTTTGGTTTAAGGGTTTAATTAAATTGTATTAGCCCTAAAATAGATAGTTAGATAAATGGTTAAGATTAGATTAGCTTAATCTTGCTTTATGTTGCTTAATTGTGTTTTATGGTTTAATTACGCATGTTTAGCTTAATTGATTGATTGTTTGCTTAATTAATGATTTGCTTAATTTTTGAATTATTTAATTCTGAAATTTTACTGTTCATAAACTACTATTCACGTGCACTGTTCATGTTGTACTGCTCGTGTGCACTGTTCACGTATACTGTTCATCCAAAAGTGAAAAATGGCATAATTTCATGTGCTTTGATTTTATGAGGTGAATTGGATGTGTCATTGCATGAACATTCACATGAATCATGTGGTTTTCACAAAAGAAAGGGGAAAATGATTTGTTTGAGGGACACCGAAAAATTTGAGGTTTTATATGCAAGTATGTATGCATTGGCTAATGTTCAAAGATAATAAGTGAATTGTGATGGTATGCTTGCGTGATCACTAAGTTAAACTCACTACCCCGGCTGTAGTTCGGGGGTGATAGTTTGGTTTATTGGAAACCTGGCGGGGGTCCAGATGTAAAGTCGTGGTAGAGGCCAGGCTCATGCTCCTTCGGGAATGCCGTCTTAGGAGAGCATCCCTTTACATCGCCGTGCCTCATTGGGGAGGGCAATGTCTAGTTATGCTAGTAGACACTAGAGGAAGGGCACGGTTGCGCCTCCACGGAGGAAGGGCGCCGTAGCGCATCGATTGTAGTCCTGAGGGACCATAATAATCGGAACACATGTAGATGTAAGAGTGCATGAGAAATATGGTATCATTGGTTCTGATTATGCATGAGTTTATCACATTATTTATGGCACGCACACATGAATTGATAACGCGCAGGGTGTGGCAATGGCCAGGTGAGATCGCTTGTGATGCAACTTGCATGTGATTGATGAACTGCATCATCTAACGGCCATGTGAATTATGTGTATTGTGCTAACATATAACGTGCAAGGTATGGCATAATGGGTAAGGTTGCATACGAACCAGCTATTTACTTGTTGGTTGACCCTGGCTATTGTTGCTTGCTAGTTGTTGGTTGTGGGGTTGTTGGGTTGTGTGAGAGGTGGTTCTAGAGAGATACCCCGAGTTAAGTTGGTGTACTAACCGGGGCTTAGGGGAAGAACTCACTAAGATTTTATCTCATCGGTTATTGTATAACCACTTTCAGACCCTTAGAATAGCGCAACCGTAGTGGAGAATCCTGCCCCCACTCTACCGGTGATCGACCCAACGAAACCTGAGTCTGATGGGTCCGAGTGGCAGTGGTGTTGAACCTGAGGGTTCAATTTGTATAGTTGGATTAACCCAGCCTAGTTTCTCTTTGGACTAGCTTAGAGGATGGATCGATTCATTTGTTGGCCTTGTAAATTGGAAACAATCCTCCGTTGGTTAATCCAATAAAATATATAAATGAGTAGTTGCTGTTATTCTTGTTGTTCATCCCTCTATCCCTGTTTGACTGTATGATTGTTTGTTGGACTAGGGATGGTTTGTCTTCTGCTTGCGTATAATGAAATATTAAAATAAATGGTCGTCGACGAGTCTTGGGACATCGCTTTCTATCAACCAAGAGAAGGGGTTGTTGCGTGCTCGGGGTTTGGGGCATGACATTGTAGGTTCTCGATTCCACTTGTAACCTAAAACCTTATCGTCGGAACAGGTTCCCTAATTTTTGGAACGTAGAATCTACCTTATGTATCTTAGAACTTGAACTAGACAAGTTTTTACCAATCCGATTTGATTCTTTGGTTTCTAGTTCTACCCTAGAACTATGTTCACCCCTAATTTTAAACATTCAAATTTGCCAATTGAATCATAAATTTTTTTACGTTTTACTAATTGAGTCCATTCAATCAATTTTAACCGGAAATTGCTAATGTGGATGCCGGTTATCTGACATGGTACTATCGATGATGACATGGATAGTTTTTAATAATATTTTACTATTTTTTGGTTTATTTATTTCTTCTTTTTTATCCTTCCAACCTTGGTGAGGGTTGGTTGGCCATTGAGCGAGGGCTCTCTTAGTGGCCAATGAAGGTTCTCTTAGTGGCCAATGAAGGTCACCAACGATCTTGCTAGACTTGGTAGAAAAGAAAGAGAAAAAAAAATAGAAAAAGAAAGAAGAAAGAAGAATTAAAAAAAAGAAGATCAGTTCCCATGTACCAACAAAAAGGTGAAATACCTTTCTTTACTAGCTTGGCCAATGAAAGTTGGAAAGGTCCTTTGTTACATTTTGGACAAAAAATGTAAAAGGCAGGACATTTAATGGTAATAATGTTAGGAATAATTGCTACCAGCAATGTAAATGGTACTAAAATTGTTATGCAAAAAATAAAGACGAACAGCATGTATTTTTGGATAGATTGGCAATCTTTTTCAAAGAATTTACTTTTTTTTTTTTGGTAATTGGTAAGTGTATTATATGATTTCAACCAACAAATTACAAGTAAATGAAGCCGGCACCATCAGCTCTCGACTGTAACCACTGTTACCCGAGAGATGGGGGGGCGGACTCAATGAAACCAGAAATACAAACGAGGGATGGGTTGTATACATCCAAACCTCATGCTAACGCTAACAAAAAACAGTAGGGTCAAAGCCCCAACAACATTGCAATCTCCTATTCCTAGGGGTATCCGGCACACCCTGAAACGTGAGTGCTTTGTCTTTGACAGCTTTACTGAGGTGTTGCAGCATCAAAGGCACAAAAAGGGTTGCCGAACGAAAGATAATATTGTTCCGCGTCTTCCATATGACATAGCACAACTCGCCAAAAGAAAACTTAGTAATATCAACATAGAAATCATTTCCTAATAAGCGCCTGCTCAACCATTGGATATTCTGGATCCATGGGCGATTCGACCACGGGATATTGCAATTCCCAGCCCAAAATTTAGCTAAGGAATTGGGTATTGGACATTCAAAAAATAGATGATCAGTTGAGTCTGGTCTAACCTTGCAAAAGACACACCTTCCGCCAATAAGCCTTCCATGAGACATCAGAAATGCTTGTGTTGGCAAGCGTTGTCAGGTGATAATCCATAGGAGGAATTGGTGTCGAGGTAGTATCGCTTTGTCCCATACTAATGTCGCCCATGAAACCGGCCGTCCCTTCCACCTTATTTCATTCCAAGCGGAGGCTATGAGAAGTGACCCGACTGCTGCGGCTTCCATTGAAAGGCATCGGGAGCGTTCGAAAGAGTTGGGAGTGAGGCCTGTAGGCACTGCAGTTCCTGCCTCATGGTGATACCATCATTTGAAAACAGATCTTCGACTCTAGCTTCGCGTAGCAAAGGAGAGCGATATATATCCACGTCAGAGTATAACCGGCTGAGGAGTCCCGTCTTCAACCAAGGATCAAACCACAAGGAGACGGTTTTCCTATTCCCTATTTTCCAAGTAAAGATCGCCAAAGTAGCATCCCGTAACTGTAACAGCTTCCGCCATGCCTATGAGCAGAACGTAGGGGCTGAGGCAGTCCAGAAATGAGCATTTTTGAGATGATTTGAGTGGACCCATATACACCAAAGGGATTCCTTATCCGTGAATAAGGTCCATATGTGTTTGAACATGGCCGCCGTGTTGTTTTCTCAAATTCTACGAATGCCAAGTCCCCCCTCTTTCTTAGGAAGGCATACATCTTCCCAAGATATTTTCGCCCCACCCACTCCCAATGCCGGACCTTTCCATAGGAATTGGCAGCATAACTGTTCGATTTTATTGACTACCGAGGATGGTAACCAAAATATAGAAGCCCAATACACTTGTATGGCATGCAAAACCATTTTGATCAATTGTACTCTACCCACAAAAGAGAGGAATCTGAGAGTCCAGGACTGAATTCTAGAAATGAGGAGGCTTACCAGGGCATTGTCACGCCCCGACCCTCGAGCACGCGGCAACCCCTGTTCTCTTGCGGTCATTTGATTTGCGACTCCCCAGGATCCGTCGCCGACCGTTAGTTTTATCTTTTGATTAAACGCATGCGGAAGCGAATCACAATCCCCGGTCAATTTCAAAAACAGGGATAGCAGGAAAACCCAACAAGAACACATCAAAAGTATCGATTTATTTATCTACTGATTAACCCTAGGAAGTTTACAAGTACAAGCCCTTACCACGGGCATCTTCCTATTGAGCCAATGAAACCAACAAGCTAAGGTTAATCTACTCCCTTCATAAACGGCCACGAGCCGAAACACGCATCGATCCTCCATCCTATGGACCTGAAAAATGTTAACCACGACGGGTTGAGATAAACTCAGCAAGTCAAAGTCCTAAGCCCCGGTTAGGAACTTCGCTCGCCTTGGGAGCAATCTAACCATGCAACCTAGTTCCGACAAACAACACATACCACACCTCAAGCAACATTATCAGAAGACAGTTCAATAAGCAGTTGCAACACAAGCGACCCTACCTGGCCTTGGCACACGCAACCTGCAGAAACTGTCAATTCAATCATCACGACATTAAGAGCATGCGAATAATCAGAGCATCTCACACGACTTTCTCATGTCTCACACCCACACATGCTCCGATTATTACGACCCCTCCTCCTGGGCCACGGCACAACCTTATGGTTGGCGG
>MU090688.1:0-22068 GCA_014858505.1 Corymbia citriodora subsp. variegata | reverse complement strand
ACTGATGCCCACGAGTTCAGCTTTGTCCAAAAGAAGGGCATTCCCTCGCTGGTCCTGCCAAGTGTTGTCTGGCTTACTAGAGCCACAGCAATGTTCAGCTTCATTAATTTTGTCTTGGATTTTCCAGTTTCCATCATAGATGCTTTTGATTCTGGAGTTGATGGATTTCATCTTCAAACCAATTCGGTACTGACCTTTCATGTTCTTGATACAGCAGGACATCTTGGAGAGAAGACCGGGAAAACCAATTCCATGATCATGCACCAAGAGAAGTTTGAACTCATCAAGAGCGTCTTCAGTGTCATGTGCGATTTCTCTCAGCTGCTTCACCCAAACTCTGACTTCCTCATCCTTCTCTTCCAGGGAATCTGCAACCCTCAGGAATGCCCTCACGTGCTCCAATTGTCTCTTCACTAAAGTAACTTCTTCCTCGGCACCGCTCGATTGAGCCCCATTCTCAAGAAAGTCCTTGAGCTTGTCAAGGAGGTAGTTTACTGCAATTTCTGCCATGCTCTATTTTGTAGATATCGAAGTTCTGGAGAATATACTGTCACACCTTGAAACCAACGAGGATGACATAGCCGTCTTTCCACTTGGCAAAGGCAGCCTCAACTATACTCAAAAGTCTAGTGCCCAAAAGTCCCCATCTTTAGCACTCTTGTATTATCACTGCTAACTGAAGAACCTGAAATGATTGGGAAGGAATTGGATGAACAAACGGAGCTTAGTGAGTAGTGCACATCTTGTAGATTAGGCAGCCACTATGCATATTTGTAAGTATAGAGAACTACTGGAAACTCATAATCTAACTCTTTAATATACATATAAAACCACGTACAAGCCATTTATTCTCAACAAGCTTTATACAATTCACAAAAAACTCATTTAAATCATCATAAACATTAATGGTCAAGGCAATCGATCAATCTCATCAAAATCACACTGATCTATTTTACTGATCCTACTCATATTAGAACACATGTCGATGGTTCATCCATCGACCAATCTTTTGCTCAATATCAAATTATAGTCATGACATAACACCTAATGACATGGTGAGCAAGATTTCTTCATTGACAAGGTCTTCACCTACAAAGCCGATAGTTCGACCTAGAACGATATCCTAAATCAGGTATGCATATTCACAAGTCCTTTAATGGGCTCACAGTGATATTGAACACCAAACCCACATCCTCCAATACCAACAATCAAACTCACAATCAATATCAGCAATAAATTCATAATCTTTCTAAACTTTGTTCATCAAACTAAACACATTTCATAAGACATTTCTCATATCATTTCAAAATTTTTCACAAGCCAAATTATATATATTAAAATGTCTTTCATAAAAAATTCACAAACCATCCAAAACAATCAGCTTAAGTTATGTTCAAAGTATACTTTGCCATTTCCAAATAGACAAAAGGGTAGTAAATGCTTGATCCAGTTTTATGCATTCAATACGCTTGAAACACCACTTTTATTTCGTTTCAAAGGAATATCAAATCATGTAATGCTTCTTTAACTCATAATATATCATTGTATCATTTTCAAGACATGCTTTTACAAAACCAAAGAAGAAGAGACGACACCACTCACCTCCAAATGCCTATGACCAAACAAGAAATGTTACACAAATTTCCATGAAATCCCGAAGCTTCACAACTCAAGAATCGGACTTTGTGACTTAATTTCCATTGAACTTTGAATTTGAGTTGTAATTTTGAAAACTATTTCGATTAGATGAATGACAAGCACTTACCAAATGTTGCAATATGAATTTGAATTTGCGATGCGTCCATGATGTGAACATGCAAAGCCTTCTCTCTTTTCTTTTCTTTTATTCTTCTTTCCCTTTTCCTCTTTCCTTTTCTTCCCCTTTGTGTGAGCTCGGCCTCTCTGTCTTTAAAATCCGAAGGCGTCGTCTATCCCTTGTATTTGTTGACTAAGTCAACTTCCTCTAAGCTTCTGGGGTCTAGTCATCCATCAGTTATGGCTGTTTAATTATGATGCGCACCCGCCTAACATATACAAAAGCCTCACTCTCTGTCTCGAGTAAGCTGAAAATGACCATTATTGATATCTTTTAGTATGATTGGCCGCCACTTAATATGCTTGGCTTGTGTATAAATGTACCCAATTTTCTGACTTTTTTTGTTAAGATTATTCTTCAACTTTTCAGTGGAAATGATAGGAAACTCAATTGATTTCTAGTCCACTCATGTTTTATATCTTGGAAACTGTCCTAATAAAATTTTGTGTTTACTTGGCAAGTTCACTGCAAGTGCTGAATATACTTTTGTATTAATGTTAGTTAGAGTGACATTTTCCTGAATGGTCAAGATTCCTATTACTAGGCCAGTTCAGCTAGAGTGACTTTTTCCTGAATGGTCAAGATTCCTATTACTAGGCAAGTTCACGGCAAGTACCGAATATATTTCTATACTAGGCTCCGTCCGTTTTATTGAAAAATAATTTTCAGGAAATGCTTTTTAAATTTTCCAACGTTTGTTTCATGGAAAGTGAATTGATTGGGAAAAACATTCCTTCAAAAGAAAAAAACCTTCTAAAATAGGGAAATTTTCTTTTCACTTTTGAAAAGAGGAAAACATTTTCCATATTTTCTTTTACCAAACACCTCTTCCTTTTATTCTTTTCTATTTTTACAAAATGGATTTTTTAATTATATATGTTTCTTTTTATATATTTTTTCCTTTTCTTTCCTTTTCATCTTCTTCTTCATTGATTGGTTGTCGGCAAGCAATTGGCCGTAAGCGAGTTGGAGCCTTGCTATAGGCTAGCAAGGCTCAAGCTTGCCGGCTTGTGGCAAGGCTCTACCTTGCTTGCCTGACGTTGGTGAGCTTGAGTGTAACATCCTGAAATTCGAGTCCTTTTAGGGAGGAATGAGCGTTAATTTCGTAAATGCATTGTTGGTTGATCTCACTCGGAACTGATCACTCCTGAGATACTGACCTTGAGGGGAAAGGCTAATGAGAACAGAACTCGTGCGACTAAAGAACTTGACCTGGGAAAACGACTCGACCGTGAGACTTGCGTAAGGATGATCCTGTAGTCATGCAGGCCGATTCCAAGGACGAATAGGAGTCGATTCGTGGGCAGAACATAATGGGACGACGGGTGATTCCGCCTACTATTATCGAACCTGCGAACGGCCCTGTGTCGATCCTTAGTAATCGTGTACTTTGAAATAAGAATCGATTCTTCGCAATTTCATGTAGTCAAGGACGTCCATGTGTCGAGAAGTCTTGAACGTGAATTGGCACGAGTCGGTTACGCGTGAATCCTCAAAGCGGCCTGTCAGTCTGAGCAGTACCAAAATGGCATTCGGGCGAAATTGACATAGCATGAGAATCCAGTATTGGACTTCGAATTTTTGGGAATGTTCGAGAAGGACTTTTGGACGATGCTTCTTAGACAGTCGACACTGCCGGTTGAGCCGAGTATTTGGAAAAGGGATTTTCGGACCAAGAAAACGAGCCTATGAGGACGTGGGCCGGGCAAAATCAGTGTGGGCCTCACGCCCAAGGTGGGACAGCCACCATGGAAGGCCCGAGGCAAGCAAGTGAGCCTGTTGGCCTAAACCGACCCTTTACCCTTCCGAGCCCATTGTTTAAAACCGAGCCGATTCAAGCCCAATAAATTCCCGAGTCCGTTCCTATTCATTTTCCAGCCCATTTCCTAGGCCCGCCCCTCCATTTTCAGCCCAAGGACAAATTAGGAAATGTGCAAGGTGGAAATGACCAAAATGCCCTTGGATATTTTGAAGAAAAGTCAAAAAGAAGAAAGAGAAGATGAGGTCATTTTCTTGACAAGTGGGGCAAGCATTGAAGGCTTTGATAAGCCTTATCCTTCACCCACTTGTCAAGAAGATGAGGTCATTTTCTTGACAAGTGGGGCAAGCATTGAAGGCTTTGATAAGCCTTATCCTTCNTGAGCCCGTTGGGCCAAACCGACCCTTTACCCTTCCGAGCCCATTGTTTAAAACCGAGCCGATTCAAGCCCAATAAATTCCCGAGCCCGTTCCTATTCATTTTCCAGCCCATTTCCTAGGCCCGCCCCTCCATTTTCAGCCCAAGGACAGATTAGGAAATGTGCAAGGTGGAAATGACCAAAATGCCCTTGGATATTTTGAAGAAAAGTCAAAAAGAAGAAAGAGAAGATGAGGTCATTTTCTTGACAAGTGGGGCAAGCATTGAAGGCTTTGATAAGCCTTATCCTTCAGCCTTCACTTCACTCTCTCTCTCCTCTTCATCTTCCCCAAACCGCACACCCTTCTCTCCCATGGTTTTCCTTCATTCATTCTGTTTTTCAGTTTGACCTTTCACCGAAATCTGAGTTGTTCATTGCCTTCCCGTTGGAATCTCGTCTCGTGCCACCCGCCGTTGTGTTCAGAAGACAAAAAAAGTTCAGAAAGCGTCGGCCGATCGCCGGAAGGAGCCTCCGATCGTCCCGTATTCCGGCCGAAAGCCACCGCCGGCTGGACCGTTTTCTGACCGCCTGCTGCTGTTCTGTTTTGCTGTTTCGGCCATTTTCCTCCCTTTCCGACCCAATCTCCGCCCATACCAGCCACAAGTGGTTCCCCCTCGACCCCCAGGTGCCACTAGTCGCTGGCCTGTCGCTCGCCAGAGCTCCGGGCAGCCCGTTCAACTCCGGTCAGCAACTTTCCTCCTGTGCAGTCAGTTTTTCAGAGTTGCAGAGGGATTTCGAGTTTGTTGCTGCTGTTCTCAGCCCCGGGACCGCCTTGGATCGCTGTGGTAGAGGTCCCCAGGTGTCAGGTTCGTTGCCGCCGCCGCGTCCGTGTCGCCGGCCCGCCTAACGGGTGAGTTTAGCTCCTAATCCCTATTTAGTGCCTAAACTTGCCTAGGGTTGGTTAGTTAGTGTTAATCTTGGTTTAAGGGGTTTAATTAAGTTGTATTAGCCCTAAGATAGGTGGTTAGATAGATGGTTAAGATTAGATTAGCTTAATTTTGCTTATTAGGCTTAATTGTGCTTAATTTGTGATTAATTGTGTTTATGTGTTTAATTAAGCATGATTTGCTTAAATTGGTTGATTAATTGTTTTAATTAATGTTTTGTTTAATTTCTGGATTAAATATTTTAATTAATTGAATTTCGAAAAAATCACCGTTCATAATTACTGTTCACGATTACTGTTCACGGCACTGTTCATCCAGAAGCTAAATTTTGTCTGAATTTGATGTGTTATTGATTGTTATGATTAATTGAAGTGCCGATTGTTAATTATACTCGTGAATATTGATGAAATGCGTGATCGAATGTTGGTTGAATTGAATTTTGGAAATTGTCGAGTGAGATTGTATGACATATTGTGTGGGTTATCTGAAATGGCATGTCGCATAAGCATGAGCGTATGAGCGATCTTGCATTCACGACCAAGCAAAAGCAAAGACAAGAATGAACTATTTGCTGATGTGTTGCATGGTCAGATTAAAGTTGATAGCCCGGTTGAGCCGGATGACCGCCAATCCTTCGGGGTTGTGCCGTGACCATTGGGTCGCCTGACAGTGGTCAGATGCGGAGTCACGGTTGAGGCCGGGCCCATGCTCCTTATGGAATGCCGTCGGTGGGGGAAAGCCCATGACGTCGCCGTGCCTCACGGGGGAGGACGATGCCTGGTTTACGACCAGTTGACCGCCAACCATAAGGTTGTGCCGTGGCCTAGAGGGTCGTAATAATTGGAGCATGTGCGTGGATTTGAGATGAGAAAGTTTGGTGCAATGCTCTGATTATTTGCATGCCTCTTACTATTGTTGTGAGGCGATTGACAGTTTCTGCAGGTAGCGTGTGCCAAGGCCAGGTAGGGTCGTTTGTGATTGCACCTGTTTATTAAACTGTCTTCTGCTGTCTTTCTCTCTGAGGTGGTATTGCATTGATTGTTGTATTAGGTTGTATGTTAAACTCCCGAGGCGAGCGAAGTTCCTAACCGGGGCTTAGGACTTTAACTTGCTGAGTTTATCTCAACCCGTCGTGGTTAACATTTTCAGGCCCTAGATGATGCAGTACCCGAGGATCGAAGAGAGCGATTCCTCTGAGGCCAGCGAGTAGGCACTTGTGCAGTGTTAGGTTAGCCAGGCCGGTCTCTTTTTGAGTAGGCCTTAGCTTGTCGCCTATAGTAAGGCGTGTATGTATTTGCTGGTGTGCCGGCTAACCTTCAGATATATAAAATGGTGTTTGTCTTTCCTCTGCTGCTGTTGTTGCTATCCCTGTTATTTGGTTTGGGAGCTGTTCGTTTCCGCATGTGCTTAATTACAAGATAAAATGAATTGGTCGACAACAATACCTGGGACGTCGTATTTTAAGACCTCAAGTGAAATGGGGTTGCCGCGAGCTCGAGAGTCGGGGCGTGACACCGAGTGACCGTGGTGTTGAACCCGAGGGTTCATTCTGTATAGCTAGATTAGCCTAGTTTCTTTTTGGCTTGGCTTAGAGGATGGATCGGCTCCTTTTGTCGGGCTTGTAATTCAAAAGACGATCCTCCGTTGGTTAATCCAGTAAATCGTGTAAATGAGTAGTGATAGTTGTTCTTGTTATTCATCCCTCTATCCCTGATTGATTGATTGATTGATTGTTGGACTGGGGATGGTTCGTCTTCCGCTTGCGCATAACAAAAGATTAAAATGAATGGTCGTCGACGAGTCCTGGGACGTCGCTTTCAATCGACCAAGAGAAGGGGTTGTCGCGTGCTCGGGGTTCGGGGCGTGACACAACCAAGACACCTTTGTTTTGGTTAGAAATGAGCTCAATTACGGAGGGGAAAGTAGATTCAAAAACTCTGACAATGGGACTTTTATGGACACGTGACAAGAGCTTAATGAAGTGACCTACTATTGATGTGGCCAAATAGCCCTACTCAATATTTTCTCCTTTTGCAACTTCACCTATAGGCTCTCAATTGCTCTGCTTCGTTTTCTTTTTCTTTCCTCTCCCAAAAAATATTTGTTGACGCTTTTCTTCGATTGTAGGGAGCATTTATGCTCCCATTGTGGTGAATAAATTTGCCTACAACTAACAACCTTGCATAAACAACATAACTTCAGTCTAGTTATCCTTGTCATTAGTAGTCACCATGGAAGATGCTCGTAATGTGGTTCCATGACTTCTCCAAAATTTGGTAGCTATTTTATCCCCCCTTCCCCCTCTCTCTCTCTCTCTCTCTCTCTCTCTCTCTCTCTCTCTCTCTCTCTCTCTCTCTCTCTCTCTCTCTCTCCAAACTTACTCATCATTTGTAAGACATATGATAGTATTAATGGCTAATTTGATTTAAGAAAATAGATGCCTATATAGTCTAGTCTAATCTATATTTTGCGAATTGAGTGAAATTCACCTGGGNAGTGAGGGGTGGTTCTGGAGAGATACCCCGGGTTGAGTTGGCGTACTAACCGGGGCTTAGGGGGAAGAACTCGCTGAGATTTTATCTCAACCCGTCGTGGTAAACATTTTCAGGTCCTTAGAATGGCGTACCTGCAGTGGAGAATCCTGCCCCCGCTTCTCCAGTGATCGACTCGACGGAGCTTGAGTCCGATGGGTCCGAGTGACCATGGTGTTGAACCCGAGGGTTCTTTGTGTACTGTTGGATTAGCCTAGTTCTTTTGGTTTCGCTTAGAGGATGGATCGGCCCTTTTTGTCGGGCTTGTAATTCGGAAACAATCCTCCATTGGTTAATCCAGTAATTTGAATAAATGAGTAGTTGCTGTTGTCATTGCTGTTCATCCCTCTATCCCTGTTTGATTGTTTGTTTGTATGGGGATGGTTCGTCTTCCGCTTGCGCTTAACGAAAGATAAAATGAATGGTCGTCGACGGGTCTTGGGACGTCGCTTTCAATTGACCAAGAGAAGGGGTTGCCGCGAGCTCGGGGGTTCGGGGCGTGACATTGAGCCTCGCTGAATCCAATGCCTTGGGGTGGGCCTTGAGCCTTGCCCGAGGTCGCCAGAGGTCGACAAACCTCCGGTGACCTTAGGCGAGGCTCGAGCCCCACCCAGGTCGCCAAATTTGGCGAGGGCCAAGCTCGGCCAACTGGCCTTGAGTAAGCTTAGGCCTTGTTAGATTGGCAACTTGAGTGTTGCCAGAGGCGACGAGGCTCGCACCTCGCAGATCAGTGATGCTCAAGCATTGCTAGAGGCCGCGAGGCTCAGGCCTCGCTAGATCAGTGATGCCCAAGTGTTGCTAGGAGGTGACAAGGCTTGTACCTCGCAAATCAGCCAAGCTTCAAGCTTGTTGATTTGTGTCTTGGTCGGCTGTTGGGCAGCCGGCCATCGTTGAGGCACGCAGCGGAGGAGGAGGAAGGAGTAGAAAGAAGAAGGAAGGAGGAGGATGGCAAAGAAAAAAGAAAAAAGAAAAAATAAAAAGAAAAAGTAAAAGAGATAAGTATGTTGGAAGTCCTAAAACTTGTTAACAAAGTGCAATTTAGTCTTATAACTTTCTAAGAGTGCAATGAAGTCTTAAAATTTGTTATGAGAATGTAATCGAATTTAAAAACTTTTAAAAAGTGCAATTAAGTTTTAAAACTTGTCAAATTGATTATATCAAGTCGTTCATTTGATAGTATTTTTTGAAAGTTTTAAGACTTAATTGTACTTTTATGACCATTTTTAGGATTTAATTACACTTTGTGAAAGTTTTAGAATTCAATTGCACTTTTGTTATAAGTTTTAGGACTATTTTGCAATTTTTTAAAATTTTAGAACTCAATTACATTTTCGTTACATGTTTTATGACTTCTAATGCATTTGTACCATAATAAAAATTCGATTTTTTTAAATAAAATAATTGAAAGTTCAATTTTTTAAAAAATTAAAATTAAAATTTTCAGGCAATTTTTTTTCTAGAAAATCAAATCCAAATGGTGGAAAATATTTTTCATTTCATTTTTAGGTTTTAACCGAACATCAGAAAATATTGTTATTTTTCTGGAAAATATTTTTTGGAAACGTGATATTTTCTACGAAATGAATGAAATCTAGTGCTACTAAGAGTGACTTTGTCTTGATTGGTCAAAGTTCCTTTTTACTAGGCAAGTTCGATGGAAAGTAATGAACATATTTTCATACTAACGTAAATGAGAGTGACATTTTCCTGAATGGCTATCTACCTGATATTGATTCCAGATAATTGTTTTCGGTGAACATTATTGAACATTTGCAAGCAAACCATTCAATTTGAGAACACCATTGTGTTAAAGCTTTCTGAAGCTTGCTTCGTTGAGTAAAAGAATTGGCCGGGGCTTTATGGAAATGCAGCAACTGAACTTCATACAGAGCTTCAAAATTGACAAGAATTATGAATTGAAACCTCCTCGGAAGCTTGGGCAAAATGAAGTTATGGGTATTCACCAAGCAATTTCTAGGAAACTTCTTGTTGGAGTTAGTGTTGTCATGAAGGCTTAAGACATGTGACTTGTTACTCGTAAAGTTCATTATCGCTGAGGAAAGGGAGGCTAGTTTGTCCACTATGCTAGACAAGCAACTGAGGTCACATCCTTAAAATTTTCATTGCGCTCTTTTTTTATTCTTCCATGGCTTCATGCTAATAGGAACATAATTTAGTGACACTAACGGAGAGATCTTTATATGTCTAGTTTCAAGCTAATTTCTGGGCTCTAGTCTCTAATAAAGTAGATCTCTTGCCCTTCCCAGCCAGGTGAGAAATAGACCAAGCCCTAACCAATTGCTGCCAACATTAGCGTCATTGAGCCGGCTTCCTGCCCCGACGGACTTGCTCTGCTGCTCGGGCCATAGGCTGGGGGCGAAAAGGCTATCCCATGAGGATGAGAAAGCTAGTTTTACCAGCGTCAATCTCCTGAACGAACGCACTATACCCGAAAAACTCCCAAAAAAAAGAAAAAAACCAATTCCAAGACACATGTTTCGAGTCACTCGTACGTTTGTGTATTCGCAATGTCTTCTGTTCTGTACCTTATTTTCCGTCTCCTGCTTGGCATTTTAACAAAATTTTTAGTGATGGATTTGTGAGGTGTAATATTTAGGTCTTTTGGAAGTAGTGGGACCCACTTGAGTTTAAAAAAAAAAGAAAGGAAAAGAAAAGAAGAAAGAAAGTTGAAAAGTCAGAGGAGAAGGAGAGAGAATAAGTGGCGGTTACATTTGCACGTGCGTGTCGCCGGAGCCTCGTAAAGCCAACTTGATTATTTTATGCAACACCCGGTGAGTACACGTGCCTCTTATTCCTCCAATCGAAGCATTTTTCCAATTTATGACTCAAATTCGGAATATTGGGAATATTGAGTAGCGAAGTTCGATTTTTGAGTTTTTGAGTCATGAAAATTTATAAGAATAGTAGTTTAGGATGTCATGGACCCGAGAGATTTTACGGAATTGGATTTGAGTTTGTGGTTTGTCTGAAATGAAATTTTGAACTTATGCCCGCTAGATGAACAGTATGCGCGCAGTGACTGTGGGGTCTGATTTTGTCTGTTTCGGCTCGAAATTGGGTTGTCCAACTTATGGGTCTTCTAGTGCTCGGAATTATCTTCGTTTTGACTACAAGATTGCTTGAATCGGAGTTCGGATGAGAAAGTTATGGCATAATCAAGTTTTGCACCCTAGTCTCGTTTCTTGAACGGCTTTGAATAAATTGCTTTTGTTAGGCGTTTTGTTAGCTCTTAGGGGTCATTTTATTAGTGTTAAGGCGTGATTTAGTTGTCTTAATAATTGAGGTAGAGTTTTATCGGGTTTTAACTCATTCCTCAATTATTTGTTAGGACCGCGAATTTGACGATTCAAATATCATTTTATTGGATCATAGGTGACGAGGTGAGTGGTACTATATCTTCTTTGAATTTGTAAAATTCATGTTGAGAAAATTATATGGATTATATATAGTATAAGATCATGGAATTACATTATTATTGCATAAAAATCGGATCATGCATGGACTACCTTTTGATTGTTTATAAAGGTTTGGAAAGCATGTTATGCAAAGTTTTGGAAGGCAAAATATATTTGTAATTTCTTTACAAATGGTTTATGGAAAAGTACGTGGATGATTTGAGAAATGGTGGATGACAATGTTACAAAAATGTATTTGTTTGGTTTATGATATTGATTTATGAATTGGCTTTTTGGTATTGAAGGATTGTTATTTTGTTCATTATTACTGTGAGCCCATTGAGGGGCATGTTGGTATGCATACTGGGTTTAGGATATCCTTCTGGGCCGAGCCACCGGCATTGTAGGTGGAGACATTGCTAAGGGGGAAATTTTGGTCGTCTTGTTATAAGGCGTTGTGTCGTGACCATGGTAAGAGATCGAGCAATAAATTAGTTAATGGATGGACCATTGACGCGTGATTTTGAATGGAGATTACTCAATGGACTTGACCATTGATTCTTGTATTGTTATGGTGGTTTAAATGAGTTTTCATATAAGTATAAAAGTAACGTTTATATGATTCATTATGTATTTTATATATTTGAGGTAGTTTAAAGGTTATGGAATTGCTTTGAATCTATGCATAGTGCTTGCTCGATCTGCTTAGAAGATATGTACTACTCACTGAGTAGTGGTTGCTCATTCCACTCACCATTTATGTTTTCAGGTTCCTCGGTTAGCGGCGAGTAAAGCGAGAGCGTTGTTGGGGGGAAAGTTTTGATTCTTTTTGGGTATGACTTGAGGAAGAAACTTGTTTAGTATTTATTTTCTTTTGGGTTGGTTGAGTTCTGATTGTTAATATTATTTTGGAGGATTATAGAAACTATGATGTATAGCCAATGTGTTAATCTATATATAGGTTTTGAGTTATATATATGTTGATATCAGGTTGTTAGTTATATTGAGACTGCGTCATTCGTGTGGAATGACGGCCGTGTCATATTCCCTTCTCTTGCAGTTTTGGGGTGTGACATGAGGAAAATTAGGCCCTCCGTATCCAAACCCCTGCAAACTTCCTTCTGTTGCTTAGCCTCATCTGGAACAACTGGCTTCAAAAAACTTATGTTGATCCTGCAAGCATTGATATCAGAGATGAACGTGGAAGTAGCAAGCCCTACTGAGCCACCAGAAATCTTGTAAGAGAGGTACTAGATTTTGACCAGCATCTTGATGTCTTTTGGGCTCTAGTTCTTCCTTTGCAAGCATCTTGATTTATTAGTTTATTGTAGCAATTCCCTGTAGAAAATATCAAAGATTATATTTGTTGTGAGACAGTGCTACTTCAATTTACTTGCCATTCCTGAATTCTCTAAAAGCCAGTAAGAGATATTTATTGAACAAATTTTTGGGGAAAGGTGACATGTCCTGCTGCATGCCAGTACAACAATGATGTATTTCTATAAGTGGCTTCACTAATTGTAGTATGCGCTCTGACAAAACTAACTAAAGATATTGCAAGGTTCAACAGTTTACACAAACAGTATGCTGGATGCATTACTCGTCCTTTCAGTTGTCACGCCCCGACCCTCGAGCACGCGGCAACCCCCGTTCACTTGCGGTCATTTGATTTGCGACTCCCCAGGATCCGTCGCCGACCGTTATTTTTATCTTTTGATTAAACGCATGCGGAAGCGAAACACAAACCCCGGTCAATTACAAAAACAGGGATAGCAGGAAAACCCAACAATAACACATCAAAAGTATCACTTTATTAACTAACTGATTAACCCTAGGAAGTTTACAAGTACAAGCCCTTACCACGGGCATCTTCCTATCGAGCCAATGAAACTAACAGGCCAGGGTTAATCTACTCCCTTCAAAGACGGCCACGAGCCGTAACACGTGTCGATCCTCCATCTTATGGACCTGAAAAAAATGTTAACCACGACGGGTTGAGATAAACTCAGCAAGTCAAAGTCCTAAGCCCCGGTTAGGAACTTCGCTCGCCTTGGGAGCAATCTAACCATGCAACCTAGTTCCGGCAAACAACACATACCACACCTCAAGCAACATTATCAGATGACAGTTCAATAAGCAGATGCAAACACATGCGACCCTACTTGGTCTTGGTACACGCAACCTGCAGAAACTGTCATTTCGATCATCACAACATTAAGAGGCATGCGAATAATCAGAGCATCTCATACAGCTTTCTCATATTTCACACCCACACATGCTCCGATTATTACGACCACTAGGGCCACGGCACAACCTTATGGTTGGCGGTCTACCGGTCAAAGACCAGGCATCGTCCTCCCCCATGAGGCACGGCGACGTCACGGGCTCTCTCCCATCGACGGCATTCCCTATGGAGCATGGGGCCCGCTCACTGTCGCAGCCCCGCAACTGACCACTGTCAGGCAACCGACCGAAGTCAGGACGACCAAAAGGCCACGGCACAACCCCAAGGATTGACGGTCTACCGGCAGCGCCGGGCTCTCCTCTTAATATGACCATGCAACACATCATCAAGCAATCCATTTATATCTTTGCTCTATCGTGAATGCAACATCGCTCGTGCTCATGCGACATGCCATTTCAGATAACCCACGCAATATGTCATGCGATCTCGCTCGACAATTTCCAAAATTTGATTTTCAATCAGTATTCAATCACGCCCATTCCCTAACTCTTCTGAACAACCAACAATTCAAGTCATAGTCGGTTAATCAATTCCGACCAATCAACCTCACGATACTTGCACACTTTTCCAAATAATCACGTATATTTAATAATAAATAAATACGTGTCCTCACGACGACACCAATCAACTATTTCCAACAATATTCAGTTATCCCAAATAAGTATAAAATATAATTATATTCAAAGGTACTCATTTAAGAAACATATAATACTATAGTCGATTTTTCCCGATAAAATAATTCAAGTCCCACAAAATACTTATAATTATTTTTCAATCCCATAATTATCCAACCTAAATAATTCCATTTAGTAAAACCCTTCTTCAATAAACCAATGTCATTTAATAAAATAGTATATAAATACTATTGACTTTGGAAAAATAGACCATAGTAATTTTCCCCCAAAATTACTCAATTAAAACCATTTCCAATAAATATTCACAATTAATTATTTTCTCCAAAAATAATTAATTTTCAGTAATGAATAGTAATAACAATATTACTATTAATAATTCGAAATTATAAATTAATTTAATTAATAATTCCGAAAATAATAAATAATTATTATTATTTATCCCAAAAATAATAATAATATTTATTAATACTAACCATGATTAACACTAAGCAAGCTTAATCAATAATATTAAAACACTAACAATCATCATCCAAAACACTAATCGATAATTAAACTAATCAAACTACTCCTAAGCAAGATTAACCCCTAAATAAGGATTAGGAAATCGACTCATGGTTTAGCGATTCTGACGACACGAGCGCGACGGCGGCGACGAGGGGAACGCCCGGGAACTTCCGGCGCGTTGGGACAAGGCGGCCCGGGACCGGGTCTCGGTTGAGGGCGGCTGTCCACGCGGCAACAAGTTGAGGATCAGAGGAACCAGCGGCTGTGGCGGCATGGGGCTGACTGGTGGGCGGTCCGGCTACTCCGGACGGCGGCCAGCAGCTCCGGCGACCAGGCAGCGGCTCCGGCGAAGGCTGGACAGAAGCTGGAGAGGGAAAAAGGAGGCGCTGCAGCAGGTTTCATGGGGGCGGCAGCAAGCTGGGGTGGCTCCGGTGTGGTGGAGGAGCTCGGGAGCGGTCCTCCGGCGGCCTGTGGCGGTGACCGGCGGCGGCGCGCAGCAGCGAGGCTGCTGGCCGCTTCTCCTGGTCACGGCCAGAGGACCAAGAGGGAGAGAGAGAGCATGGCGACGGCGACAGCTGCTGGGGTGGCTCCCGGACGGCTCCCAACGGCGGTCCAGGGCTGCCGGATGGTGGCGGAGGACGGCTGGACGGTGAGGCGGTCATCCCGACCCCAGATCCGAACTGAAGAAGGAGGGAAAGATGGAGGTGGCAGCTGGTTCGCGGGGTGGCAGCAATGGTTCGGGTAGCTCGCCGGCGACTCTGGCGTCTGGGCAAGGCGGCCGACGTTGCAACGGCGGTGGCGCGACCAGAACTGGAACAAAGCAGCAGCTCGGACAGAGGAGGGGGAGAGGAGCGGTGCAGCTGGGCAGGTCCAGCTCGGCTCAAAGCCGGCGAACGGCGACTCACCGGCGACCGGGCGAAGAGCCGGGGTGGTGGCGAAGCTGCAGTGGTCGGTTCTGGTGGCAGCAACAAGAAAATACAGCAGCAGCAGCAAACCGGCTTCGGCTGGAAGAGAAGAAGAAGAAGAAGAAAGGAAGAAGAAGAAGCTGCAGTGGGGGGGAAGGCTGCGCGCACGAGAGAGAGAGAGAGCGAGAGAGAGAGAGAGAGATGCCCACATGGGCTTGTCAGACAAGTGGGAGAGGAGAGAGAAAAAGAGGATAAGACCAGTCAACAAGTGGGGAAAAAGAGAGAGGATAAGGGCAAGTGGTGGGGGTGTCGACAAGGGGGGGAACGTGAGGGGGGAGAGAGAGAGAGAACGTGCGGAGGGGAGGGAAGAAAGAAAAGAAAAAGAAAAAGAAAAAGAAAAAGAAAAGAGAACAAGACAAAACTACACAAGCTTCTAGAAGGGGGGGCAATCCGGTCTTTTTACCCTTGAAGCGCGGTTCCCAAAAATCCGGTCCTAATCTCGACCCAATAATCCAACTTGAGCAATTTTCGGGCTTATTGAAAATTCGGGATGTTACATCAGTTCTTCTTTATTTCATGATTCACTTGTTAGATAGATAAATCTTACACCTTAGTCATATGGCATTGCCATTATCTTTCAGATTTGAAGGTGCTTTCACTTGCATTTTGTAACAACTCGATTTGATGGGGGTAGGGAGTTGTCGTTGGAGCCAAAAAGGGTTTAGAAGCAGCTTGTGACAAGCTTCTAGCATGGTGAAGGGGGCATAAATGAACCGAATTGTACACTGAATAGGAGAAAAGCGATTGTGGAATATATATGTGAAAACTGATATCTACTCATGGAGGTGTTTTTTGACGTAACGGCAAGCTTTGCTTTAGAGTTCCAAAATTAAGCAAGCCCAAGCTAGAGCAGTACAAGGATGAGTGATCTCTTGGAAAAGTGCATGCCTTTATGCCAAATGATTAAATCATGAGGTTCTGTATGGGACGGGCTAAAACAAACAATATTTCTATGAGTTAATTTAAGGATGTTATAATATGATATCAGAGCGACCCCCCAATAGATGTATGGTTTGAGGGTGAATAGTGCGGAAGTTGGTGGGCTTGTAATGACTCAATCCAATGACAACGGGGAGTGGTCATTGGGGCCAGAGAGAGTCTAGACAATGAGTGGCTCCTGGCAAGCTTTGAGGATGGTAAATGGGGCAAGAATAAATCGAACTGTGCATCAAATAAGAAGAGCGATTTTGGAATATATATATATATGAAAATTGGAATTAACTCACAAACGTGCCTTTTGACGTAACTGCAAACTTTGTTTTGGAACTCCAAAGTTAAGCGAGTTCAGACTAGAGCACTACTAGGATGGATGATCTCTTAGGAAAGTGCCTACCTTTATGCCAAAGGATAAAATTGTGAAGCTCGGTATGAGACGGGTTAAAGCGGATAATACATATCCAGGGATGTCACACATTTATCTTTAGCCTGTCATTGTTGAAATACTAGTTGATTATAAGTTCTGTAACATTCCTATCGGGGTCTTTGCTGTTGACTTAGTTTCTCTTGCATTCTTTTCTCATTCACTAACCTGTATTATTTCTCAAGAGCCACTGAAGCGGGAAACTTTGATATTACTCACCGGCTTGTGTCCAAACCTACAAAGTCCGCTGCTTGGTTACAGATGTTGACAAACAACAGAGATATGGCCAGCTTGACCGTTAATGTAGCTAGTTGGATGTCCAAAGAAACATTAGGATTATGTAGCTAGACAGCATGCATAGGCAGATGAGGGAATCTGAGGTTGTTGAATTGGGAAGAGCATTTAAACGAAGAGTTTGTGCTTATTTAGGCGATCATATATCATAGGAGCCCTCAAATAACCAAGCATTATGAAAATTTTGATGGCGTTAGCAATTATTGAAGCCAGCTGAAAAACTGAGCAAGCAAGGGCCCTTGCTCACCTTTTTGGGATGACGGATGAATTAGATGCGGAGTTTTGGCTCCCTTTAGTGGAACATAATCAAGGTGGACAATTTTGGCGCTGAGAGGATTATCCCCGATACTAGTGAATCTAGAAGCTGAGTTTTTCGTCAGTTCAAGATTCCATCTTTTGTTCTTATTCTCCTATCACACCCCAAATCTTGTAAGGGCAAGGGAGTGACACGGTTGTCCTTCTTGCTCGAAAAACACAGCCTTAAACTATCCATTTTAGCTCCCAAAAGTTCCCGCGCTATCACTCTTGCTCTATCAGTTGCTAACTAAGAGACTTGAAAAAGATGATAAGAAGAAATGAATGAGCTACCACAGCTTAGTAAGTAACACATTTTTTAAAAGTGGATTAAGAAATCACTATGCATATTTTAAACACAAACATAACCCACTTTTGACATAATATGTTCATAATAAAAGTATCTCACAATAATAACAAAATAGGTACCGATGGTTCAATATATTTGTCAATCTCATAAAATACATGCAATGGTCCATCCCATTAGCTAAAGTCATCAAAACACAGGTCAATGGTCCATTTCATCGACTAAATTTAAAGCAAATGTCAATGGTCCACTCCATTGACATTTGCTTTAAATTTAGTCGATGAAATGGACCATTGACCTGTGTTTTGATGACTCCATTGACCAAACTCAAGCTCAAATATATAACCACGGTCACGCTTAATGCCCGTGACAAGACGATCAAGATTCCTCCCTTGGTTAGGTCACCACTTATTATAAGCCGGTGGCTCGGCTCACAAAGACATTCTAAATTAGTATGTACATACCTACACACCTCTTAGGGTTCACAGAGATATTGAGCATCAACCAACAACCACAAATCCCCAATAATCTACAAACAGAATCAGAATCATTTCACAATTCAAGCGTTTGATAAATATCAAAATGCTTTATATAAACTAGAAACTTTTCAAGATCTTTTGATAAATGTTTCGTAAACCACTTTTAGGAAAATATTCCAACTAAAATCAAAAGACAATTCCCTCAGTCAAACAATAAATTGCAGTAAAAGCCCAATCCTATTTTATGCAACAAAAAATGTTTCTTTTCAACTAATAACATAAATTACTCATAATATTTTTTGAACATGAGTTTAAAATATAAGGAAGAAATAGTATCACTCACTTGAGCTGAAAACCAACTATAAGTGCTTACTTGAGCCGACACACTCAAATTCCTAACAATTTATCCAAAAATAATATCAAAAGACAGAGTAAAATGACATTCTAATGAATGACTTGGCTATATTACACATATTTATCGATAAAACGACACCTACGCACCAATGAAAAACTCGCCTCTAACGGAAATTTATTATTATCCATGAGACACGGGTCGTGCGCTCAACTTTGTTGTGCCATAATTTTCTCCACGAAATTCCGTTTCGAACCAACTTATAGTCCTTAGAAAGTCATTTTGATATACTACAACAACCTCAACTCAACTGCCTTAAAACCTCACCGAAAATAGCAAAAAATCAGTCTTGAAGCTACTGTTTGGAACAGTACTAGAATGCGTGCCAAAATTAAAAATTTCGTTTGGGATAAGCCGTAAGCTCAAATTGAGATCCGCAAAATGCTATAATTTCATAACATCCTAAATTATTATTCCCATAAAAATTTGCAGTTCAACGACTCAAACATCGGATTTCACCACACAAATCTCCGCTAATTCCGAATTTTAAGCCGTAATTGCAACTATTTCTTTCAAATGACGATTAAAGGCCTTAATCACTTACTGGCGTCGTAGAATGGTGTTAAGATGAGTTGTCGAGGCGTCCGTGACATGCACGTGAGAATTTCTCCTCCTTTCCCCTTCTCCTTCTTCTCTTTTCTTTCCCTTCTCTCTCTCTTCTCTTGTTTCTTTCTGTTTCTGTTTTCTGTTCTATTTTGCCCGCTGAGTTGGGTGCAGCAAAAGAAGGGAAAATGAAGATGGGTTGGGTTGGTTTTTAAGAGAAAAAGAGATGGGCTGGCTTGTTTGGCCCGTATGTTACACCTCCGAAGGGTGTGGCGGGTCATTTTATGTAATTTGGCTACTATAAAAGCTGTCGGAAATGCAATTATCCCTGACAATGTAACGGAGAACAATTTTTGGCATGGCGGGAAGTTTTGCAATCAATAAGAATGATTTTGCATGCGACACAGATTGTTCATGCTGACATTTTCATAACCGACTTGATCTTATTTTTTCGAACTACATGTATTCTGATTTCCTAGAATGGCTAGATGACATGATCTTGTCTACAACATTTTCAACATAAAACTACTCAGCGAAAAGGACGGGAGCCTTGTCGAGAAGCTTTTGTGCTATTCTTTCACACTGATCCGGGAGCATCTCAGCATCTTCATATTGTTAAGACCAGTCCTGTTGTAGATGCGTCCGCAATACTTCGGAAGTGACGGCATGCTGTTGGAGATGTCGATAAAATTAGTAGGAAATGAATGCAATTTCTTGATGGAATAGCTTTCCCTCTCCATCAAGATTCCACCGTTCCGAGAGATGGATAATTGTATGGCCAAGGAAATTGACGGGTGTCTTTCGTCTCACTCCATGCCGATTTAACATGGATCCTCTTCCTAGTCGGTGCTTATTGTCACTACCTGCCTCGAGTTCCTTTAGAGTGCGTAATCCTGGATTTGTTTTGCGGAAGATTCTTTGTTGAAAACATTTTCCTTATTTTTCAACATTTAGCTCACTTGAAAAATTGAGTAAACGGACAACCAATGATTAGATTCAGAAAAATTCTGTCATTTTTTGAAAATCAGAAATTATTTTTCAAAAAAATAGACATTGACGCTTGAAACCGAGACTTTAACTCTTGAAAATGGGAACCTCAATGCCCATGCTCGGGTCCTTGATAGCCGGGCCTGTGTCCCAGAGGTCGAACTTGGGTCTATAGAGCTAGGACAAGTCTTTTGAGACTAGACCTAGGACACCGGTGCTCATGCCCAGGGAACTCAGCTCCCAAGCCCAAGTCATGGCGGCCGAGGTCTCTTGAGATTGAGCTTGATACACCAGTGCTTGTGTTAGATCTTCTGTGGGCATGGAATCCAGCACTGGAAAATATTTTTTAGAAATATCAAATTTTACACAAAACAAGGGGAGTATGAGAGAGAGAGAGAGAGAGAGAGAGAGAGAGAGAGAGAGAGAGAGAGAGAGAGTTAGTTTTGTAACACATTATGGAAAGGTGAATATACACCGTCAACTGACCCTTCTGAGGAAAAGGGACTCCGCAGAATAATGCAAACCAGCTGCTAAATGTCATTTACAGACCCATAGTAACCTTACACAAGCTTTTAAACTTATATCACAAAGTAACAAGGATTTTCTAGAATTACAGTAAATCAATCACTAATACCTCGTGAGAAGTATTATACTGCATCCCAGGCTCAGCCACTCATTTCAAGCATGGAGGAAATTCAACGCTCCTCACACAAATGCCTTGGTGAGCACGATGTCCCATCCCCCACCTCTCCGGTACCCGTAATATACTTCTGGAACGTGGGCCACTTTCTGGTAACAATCGTCTGGTCCATCTTGCATAAGTTTCTTCACGAACTCATCAGGCATGTCAATGAACTTCAGCACTTTCAGTTTTTCCAGGTGCTCAATACCGGATGGAAGCTTCTCCAATCGCTTACAACTCTCTATAATCAACTCCTCAAGACAAGGCATTGATCCCTTCTCCACTTCCATGCATGTGAGTTTGTCTAAAGGACCAAGGGCCAAAAACCGTAGCTTCATGAAACCGTTGGCTTTGAAATGCAACTTGGTTCCTTCATAAACCTGAAGCAACCTGAGATGCACGAGATTAGGCAAATTCCCAAGAGTCAACAGTGGACTATCCTTTAGCTGACTGCATCTCAGTTGCAATACCGTTAGGCTATCAAGAGATGACATCCAATGTGGTAATGCCTCCAGACGTCCTATCAAGTAGATTCTCTGGAGAAAAGGAGGTGGAGAAGAGAGGGGTTGTAGATCAATAATCTCATTTTCATCATATGAACTTACAGATATTGCTTGAAGCTTGGTTAATTTTTCAATCGATGAGCACAATTCCCTTGCATCTTCTTTTCTCAACTTCACGACACCTAATCTAATCAATTGTGTCAACTTTCCAAGCTCTCTCATTAAGCTGCTGTTTCTCCTGTCGTCCGCTTCTATGAAGCAAAGCTTTCGCAGGGACTGTAGAGCCCCTATATCTTCTGGGGACTTGAAATCGTTTTTAAACCATGAGTAGGCTGTGTTTTCATAACGATAGATGAGTAGATGGCGAAGTTGTTGGAGCTTCAAGATTGCAATTGGCAATTCTGTGACATAAGTGTGTTTAAGGTCTAGGGTCTCTAGGTTTTGAAGCTTCCCTATGGAATTTGGAACAGTTCTTACCTTGCTGTATCTGAAACTTAGATATCTCAGGTAGCACCACTCAGCAACTTGAGCTGGGAATCTTGTCAAAGGAGCAGCTTGCAAGTCCAGAACAGTGAGCAGTCTCATTTCACTACATAGAACGGCATCCATGGAGGATCTCTCTACCCCAAACATGTATAAAGAACGCAGTTGAGACAATGACCATTTCTGTTGCATGGCTTGCAAGCTGGTCTGTATAGATAGCCGACGAACTTTATCAGGCCATTTATGATTTCTTTCTATGACAGTTTCTGCAAAGCCTTGGTTGCTTGACTTTGACGTAATAATATCCAGCAGAAAATCATGGATACGGCAATACTTCATCCTTCCATCGTTTGCTTTAATAGCCACCTCTATCAGGCTTCTGCTCAGGAGCTCGTTTAAGTAGTCCTGGCCTACTTCTTCTAACGTCATGCCTTCTTTCTTGTCTACAAATCCTTCTGCAATCCATAATCGAATTAATCTCCCACAGTCAATGATGCAACCCTTGGGAAATACGCTCAAGTGTAGGAAACAGGGCCTCAAGTAGTATG